>JAEQBH010008906.1:0-122867 GCA_016808115.1 Tetrastigma voinierianum | reverse complement strand
TCTTTGGTAGTTATGTTGAAAATTTGGTTGATCACCTTTTTTTTAGTCTTAACAAGCTTTTGGCACTGTTATCAAGGACTAAACACAGTCTTTGGTAGGTTTGTTGAAAATTTTGGTTGATCACCTTTTTCTGGTTTAAAAAAGTTTTTAACGCCGTTGTAGAGGACTGGACACAGTCTTTGGTAGCTGTGTTGAAAATTTGGTTCATCACCTTTTTTTTTGTCTTAACAATGGGAAGGCGATGTTCCACAAGACCTTTATCCAATCTTGGCATTTCATCATAATTCTAAGCAAAGCAATCTTTGAAGTCCTACAACAATGATATGATATGTTCCTTCAAGTTAGTGGATAAGAGAAACTGATGTATGTAATCATTGGCTCTTCCATAGTGCCGATGTTGACTTCTTCCATAAGATCATGTACTTAAGGCTTATTATCTTTTATTTTAGGAGGACCTCGCTCCAAATCTTCAATCTGAATTTCTTTCCTCTTCTTCTTATTCTTCGTCATAAATCATTTCAACCCCACAAATGTCTTGGAACTGTTCTTCTCAATTCTTTTAGTAACTTGCTACATTTTCATTTTTAATGTCGTGGTTGCAACGATCGTATTCTTTTCAAAAGAACACTTAATCATCAATCTCCTCAATGACCAAACCCTTTATTGACCAAAAGGCATGATAACAATTGTCTAATATGATGTCACCAATATCTCTTGACTCCGTGTACATTTCCCTTAGAGTCCTATTCTTTTGCTTGCCTTTGAATTTTATTGGACCAAACTCTTAGTCATAGTACATGGCCTCCACAGAATTTGAGGTTGCAATGAAAGGTTGTTTGTTCACCCATACTACTTCTACTTCATCACTTTTCCAAAATAGTAAAAATTAGTGAAGGGACCGATTGGCATGTGTTAGCGATTTCCGTAGGCGCACGTCACACAAGAAATATAGTGGACCATAAGTCCATATATTGATCCCATAAGGAAGGTGTAGTTTTAGAGAGGATTGAGTACCCCGGCTACTGA
The DNA here is from genome assembly GCA_016808115.1 of Tetrastigma voinierianum. Classification (NCBI taxonomy): domain Eukaryota; kingdom Viridiplantae; phylum Streptophyta; class Magnoliopsida; order Vitales; family Vitaceae; genus Tetrastigma; species Tetrastigma voinierianum. Next base: position 121,841 of record JAEQBH010008906.1, on the reverse strand, counting down.
AGTCGTTCACTATTTAAGAAACTTGATGGCCGGGCAGCCAAGTGTTTCCTAACCAAACTAAAAAACAAAAAACAAAACAAAATAAACCGGGTGATAAATGTCCACTCACAAGGACTGTAGTAACATCAGAATATAACTCGTGAAATACCAGGTTGATTGTTCATTGATATTTATGGTTTGAGGTCATCGCCCGCCCATCGCAAACCAACAACGTCATCTCGCGAACTGAACAATATCATCCGTGTATCCTTAATTTCTTTTTTTCACCAACTCCTATTCTTTTGGTCATCTATGTCATTAACTATGGTACTTTTATAAGGAAATGCTTTCCTTGGGAATCCTATTGGTCACCTCAAGGCCTATATGATAGATTCACTAACTACGCCTGGACGATCAAATTTCTCGTCCATACGTAATCCTCACATAATGCTAGATGACGCTTACTCCTAACGAACCATTTAAGACTGTGCATTCCTTATTCCTGTGACTTTGATTAGGTTAATTAGTATGTCAATTAACAAATTCATACCTTAAGAGACCCGAGACCAGATTTTAGGGCATAATCCAAGCATCACCATGGATGCTCTAGTATGGGGATCGAAGACCCAACTCTCAGTATGGATTAATTAGTTAAAACCATAATAATCCTAAGAACTACACCAACTAATATCCACACAAGCATGAATTCACAAAACCATTTTGAAATATATATAAATCAAACATCAATTTAAACAATCAACCCTAGAGGAAAGTTTAGCTACTCATGATAACCCACAAATCTATCAAAATCATGTCTATTGCATTTGTTTATCTTTTGCTTGGAATTAATTAGGGATATGTTAAGAATGTTACCTCAAAAGGATGTTTTATTATGCTTTCCCGGAAGCTTGATGCTAGAATCCTCCTTGCAAATTTATCTGATGGATATGTAGAAAAGCCTGAAAGAGAATTTCCTGTTGGAAAACTTGTAAGTGGAAGGTAAGTGTGGCTTTTTACTAGTCAGAAAAGCTTTAATATTAGTATTATTAATCGTCAACAGTTATCACCATGTTGTAGTGATGAGAATCTTGGGGTGCAGGTGTTACTGCATGCCCTTTGTCTCAGCGAATTGAAGTCACCTCAAGACATCAAGTGCAACTAGTGTGATGAAATCTCAGAGCAAATGATTTTAGTAGCATTTTGTTGGAGATATTATTTCGGGCACGATTAAGAGGGTTGAGCTCACGGTTTATTTATAACCATCAATGAAACAAACATGGTGAATTATTAAGTTCTTTGCAAATTTAGTACAGAATAACTTACCATTAGTTTGATGTTAAAGTAACATTTATAAATGAATTTCTGTGGACATCTTGTAATGTTTTAATACATGGTGTGGATAATTTATTGAAACTCAATGCCTGCATAATATCTTAATGTTTCTTCCAGGTTGAAGCTGTGCCATGTTTTCCAGAGCTTTCAGATGATCTTATTACCAACATTGAGGCTAAATATAAAGTGGGGGATAGAGTTACAGCAAAGATCTTAAAGGTAAATATTTTTCTCGTGCAAAAATGCTTGCTCATCATTTCAATAAGTTGTGCGATTAGTGCATTCTGTTTCATCATTTCTAATTTTTTCAATTACCGGGACAGGTTGATGAGGAAAGGCACCGAATTTCTCTTGGAATGAAGAATTCGTATATTAAAGAACCCACCCAAGAAAATGGTTTTGATGATGGCACTCAATTGTCAACCCTTCCTGGAAAACAACTCTCATGAGATCCTGATATCAGTCATGAAGATGAAGAGCACCCAGTTCTTCACAAGCAGAGTCTAGGGCTTCAATTCTTCCACTGGAGGTTGATTTTGATGATGTAGATCACTCTCGTTTAGAGATGATACAGTTAGTCAAAATCAAATTCTTACTAATGAGGCAAACACAATGGATGAGAAAAACAAGCGGCAGGCCAAGAAAAAAGCAAAGGAAAAAAGGTAATTTTGATTCCATTTGTTTGACAATCCCTTCATTTGGAGCTTCTGTATGGATTTTATTTTGTACTAATCTCTTCACTGTCCTCCACAGGGAGCAAGAAATTAGGGCTGCTGAGGCTAATGCAGAATGATGCACCCAGAACTGCTGATGAGTTCCGGAAAAGCTGGTTAGAGGCTCCCTAATAGCAGCTTTCTATGGATAAAAATACATGGCTTTGATGCTGTCTTTATTGATATTGAGAAGGCTCTCGTTCGATGGCTGAAAGGTATTATTTCTCTGTATTCTTGATTAGTTGAAAGTGGAATTTTCAAAAAAGATTTAAATCCTAATAAACTACATTTGTGCAGTGGGCTTATGGAAGACTGATCATTTTGGTTGTTGTGCAGTAACTATAGTAAGATCTGAAACAAAATTAGTGATAAAAACTATAATAAAAACTAGATTCGTATGTGGGGCTTATGCATGTTTTGTATTCTCTTTCCGGAGGACAATGGTTTAATACCCATTCTTGTATTTATAACAAGGTTCTATCTAAGAATAAGAAAACGAATAGTTGTTCAAACTTGAAATCGAATTGCTTTAAGATATTTTATTCCTGAGAAAAGGGAAGTTGATGTCTAAATGGTCTGTATCCCATTAGTTTTTATTCATTAATGTTGAGTTCTTTTCAGTTGTTCTATCTGTTCATTTTTAGGGTAATTATTTTCAACCTTATAGTGTTAACCCGTTCATCAACGTTTAACAACTATCAATCACATCCATCTCAATCTTGTTCTGAACTTCTCCCTCTGAGAACAATAAACATCAGGGAAGAGTCTGAGAAGGGAATATTTGGATTTTGCGTATTTTTAATTTGGAAAATGAATACGGGAACCCTCGAGAGGTATGGTAAAAGTAGAACCTTCTTTTTGTGTGATTCTCACTGTAATTACATTGTCACTCTCTCTCTCTCTCTCTCTCTCTCTCTCTCTCTCTCTCTCTTCAGGAAGCTGTTATGAAGGTATTTCAAAGAGCATTGCAGTATTGAGTGATCCTAAAGGTGCATCTACACTCTTAGGCATAAAAAGGAGAGTGACTGAGTGTCATAAGTTAGCAGATGAACTTGAGAAAAATGACCAAAAAGTTCAAGCATTCATGCAGTACGTTATTTTTCTAAATTTTTTCTTATCTCAGCTAGTTGTCAATGTTCCGAGTTCTCATGTTTTTATTTTTACCTTGAGGTTTGCTACGAAGGATACAGTTATTCTTGAAGCAACACCAGGATGGAGTTCAGTCTGTTATAAATCGAGCTCTTTTATGTCTTCCCCTCCATAAACATATTAAATTCATTACACAGACAGCTATCCTTGAATTCAAATCTGGGGTTCCTGATAGAGGATTGTCCATGTTTGAAGGGATGCTGCGGGAGTACCCAAAGAGAACAGATCTGTGGAGTGTCTACCTGATCAGGTAAAATCTGCTTGGCTATTAGAATTTCCGTCCATTTCATTTTGCTGTAACAAAGCCTACAACTCTCTCTTTCTCTCTTTATCTTAACAGGAGATCTTTGAATTTGGAGATGTCGACATTATTCGTGCACTATTTGAAAGGGCAATCAACCTGAGTCTTGAACCCAGAAAAATGAAGGTATGTTGTTACATGTGCTTTCTCCTTTATTTATTTGTTACATGTTCATTTGATTTCAAGCATGCAGTTCTTATTCAAGAAGTACCTTGAAAGATGAGAAGTCCCAGGGTGATGGTAACGAATTGAATCTGTAAAGAGGAAGGCACTGGAGTATGCCAACAGCACACTTGCTTAATACTCTCTGATCATCAGTCTTCTTCTCTCCCATTTCCGCTGTTGCTGGATTAATGTTGTACCCATCCCCCCCTCTAGGTCTTTTTTTTGTTTATTTTCCTTTTTTTTGAATATATATATATATGTTATATATATATATATATATATATATATATTATTTTAGTGGTGAGAACTAGAACTAGATGTAGAATGGTTGGATGTTTATTATCAGTTGTACATGTAACTTCATTTTAAGAAAATTTCATTTAGGGGTAGTAGGTCTTTCTCTTTGTGTTTTTTCTAACAAGTTTATATAAATTTATTTGTTATGTAATTCTTCTTTTCTTCAATCAAATAACAAGCCTGGGGCTACTGGCTCATTTTCGAAAAACTCACAAGCCAATGGTAACGTAGATGGCTATCCGAATTTAAGATTTTACTAGCTTTTCGTTTATTGCTGGCTTTTGTTTTTTTAGAATAAAATCAATTTTTAAAAACTGTATCCATATACATATTTGTGGCATTAACTTATGAATTTTCACTAGGGACCAAGTCTTTTATCACAAAAATAACCCAGGTAGCGAGCTTCTCTAATGGCGGTGGCAAACCCTTTCCATTCCAATCAACGCTTTCCTTTGACAGGTTTAAATGAAAATAGATAAAGATAAAAAAGAGTCCAAGAACAGGATCAAAGATATCATTTTTCTAATTTTAAGACTTATGGGGAGTTGATATCAAGTAATTCAATATTTTAAAATAGTTAATTATATATAAAGACATTGTTTTAAAATATTATCAAACTAATTTTGCTTAAAACTGTATTTGAAAATTAACTTTAAAATCGAATTTATTAATTATGCTTCAAAATTAACCTTAAAATTGTAGTTGATAAATACAGGTTTAAATTTACTTTAAAATTGGAGTCGGTGTAGCTTTTAAAACCATAGTCGATGATAAATACGATTTTTAAAAAGTGAAAAGACTATTTTGAAAAGAAGTTTCCATGTGTATTATTTTTTGAAGAATGAATTATTTTGACTTTAAAGTTTAAACTCTATTTTGGGACTTTGAAACTTTTAGACACAGTGGTCGGACCTGGTACTTTCTTTTGAACTTTTAACAACAAATAAACGGATGGGGATGGAGGTAATTTTGACAGAATAGAATAGGAGAAAATAAATATGCATGAGCATGTCCCTTGCCCTAGAGGCTTGGCTCTCAAGTGGTAGTAAAGGGATGGGACGAGGTTAGGAGAGTCTTTGTAAAAACAGAATAGTACAATGTGATATTCAGCAAACAGATGTCAAAAAAAATGTATGCATGGATACACAGCAGGTAAGAAACATCGGTGCCACCAGACCTCGGAGAGGCACCCAGGAGGATAAGATGTTCAAAGAGATCCGGTCTCTCAGTTGCAGCTATGCATCCAATCATGGCTGACATGGAATGACCCAGATAGATAGTCCGCTTCACATTGAGCTGATCAAGGAGGGTTACCAAATCTTGGGCATAGGAATCGAAACTTGAGTACCTTTTTGGGTCGTTTCGTAAAGGTTGGGATTTACAAAGATTAGATCAAAAACCACTACCTTGAAGCAGCATGCTAGGTAAGGGATGAGGTAGTGCCAAACGGTCTGGTCTAACCCAACCCATGAGAGAGAACTAGGTGTTCTAAAAGCATTTCCATGAACAGTTGCATTTGTTTCGATCGATGATACCTCCTCCACTCTCACTCAGCATATCCATGTTTCTGCCAACCAATAGAAAAATGGGAGCAAATGATCGATGAGGAACTAAAGACTTAATGTAGAATTTAGATATGTTCAACTTCAATGCCTTGGTTTACAGCTTATATAGACAAATTAAGAATAACCATTTTTTATTATATTTGATTAGTTTAGTGTTCATGTACCATGCATGATTCTATGTCTACAACCATTAATGTATAAAGGTTGACGCACACTGCAGAAAGCTGTGTAAAGAAGTATTAATGGTTATCTCTTCTTCTGTCATTATCAAAAATTGCCCTAAAAAGCTTTTCCAACTACCAAGAAAAGGCTGTTCAAAGTAATTATAGGGAGTAGGTTAATAGGTGAGCCATCTGAATCTCAAAGCTGGAAGCACCAATCTCTAATAATTGATCAATTATTTGAATGTCGATAAAATATATAAACAAAAACCAAATATAACAAAATTCACGAAACATTTATATATTTGAACTATCAAAAGAGATTGGTCAGTTGTAGTGAAGTGAAAAGTAGATAAAACCTGGTAACATATTGTTATGAATCAATCTTTATTCCTAACCAAGCATTTAAAATATTTGCTTTCAACTAGATATATCTACTCGATTTTACTGGAGTGAGACCTAGATATACGACGAATATTTTTATACGAATATCGATATATCGAAAAATTAAATCGGCTTGATCAACCCATAACCGCTTCAGACGTTTCGTGATTTCAAATTCGACTTCATTTAAATATATCTTATTATATATCCCGACATTTTACCAAAATTAAACACACCAATGCAGCCACGTGACCTCAATATTTTCTACGATATATCGAACCAAACCGATATATCGACGATATATCGGTCATCACTGATATCGTATTGAACATCACCGATATAAGATATATCGGATATTTTCATCCCTAATCCTAATACCAACCGCCAAGGATGAGATTTTTCTGTGACCCCCGCATGCATCTGCTAACATTATGGGAACCCTACAGTACTATAAATGCATCCCAACAAACTTGTCGACCAAGAGTTTAATGGTACTGTAAGCTTTTTGAATTTAATGAGGAGGTCAGTTGGGAGGCTTTTCTCCTGAACTATCGTAATTAATGTTTGGCTACGTGAAAAGTCTTAGACAGGTTTGCATTCATTGCTAGGTGGTTCCAAAAGCAAATATCTCCAGTTTTGGATCAAAATACTTTTTTTTTTGAAAAAAAATATTATAAAAATAATTTTGATTTCAAATTGTTATTCATTTGGATCACATAGGCGACAAGTAAGATAATGCCGCTGTCCTTTATTAATTTTTTTTTTCAGTCATTGTCGCTGTTCAGGATAGCGGCTTTACTATTTTACACAAAGCAATTGTTGTTGTCCTCAATAACTGATAATTTAACATATATTTATTTTAAATTATATTGTCATTTTATTTTATATTATATTCTTTTAAAATAAATAATACCCTTTTAAAAAGATTAATACAATAAAACATGTAAAAACAATTCTAAAGAAATAATATAAAAATAAAAGAAAATATAATTTAAAAAATACTTATATTTTAAATCATTTGGCTGGTAAAACACGGATAAGAAGTGTCGCATTATTTTTTTTAATATCAAATAATATACTTAAAAATATTAATAAGATAAATATGAAATACTTGAAAAATAATATGGGCATTGTAATCTATGTAATAAATATTTTTTTATTACTAATATCAAATATCGTGGCTGCTTTAATCCGAGATAAACTATTTTTTTTAAATGGATAATTTTAAATTAGTTTATCTCGGATTAAAATAAAATTTTGATATTTGATACTAATTATTAAAAAAATATTTATTTTAAATTATATTGTCATTTTATTTTATATTATTCTTTTCAATTTTTTTTCATATTTATCTTATTAATATTTTTAAAATTAAATTATACTATTTCGATTAAAACACCGATCTTCATGCAAAAAAATCCATTGCTTTACTGCAACAATCGACATTTTAAGAAGGGCCATTCCAAAGTTCCATATATTTGGTCACATAAATTCCACACTCATGCCTATACACAGAAATTAATTTTTTCATTTTGTGAGAAAAAAACAAGTAATGATAATTGTGTTGTCTATAAACATCTTTGTTAACTTAAAATATGTTAAAATAATGTAACTAATTTTCTTGCTGCATAACATCCCGTGATCGCTCCAACCCAAGACCCGACGCTGCCGAGACACAGCTACGCCGCGACCTGGACTCTTTTAACCTTTTCTTTCTGGGGAAATGACACTCCGTATTCATACGCACAATTTACGTAATAACAAAATTCTTTTATACACAAAAGAACTACCACCGAAGTAGCGCCCATTGATAACAAAATTTTTACATATACATTATGGCTATACCACCATATACATTTATTATATTCTATACACCTATACTCTCAATCCCTTTTACTTGCATCTATTACAAACTATACATATAAAAATCGTAGATCGCTGAACAAAGGCAGCGCTGAGCACTTATCTCCGAGACTACCGCAAGCCATTTAACACGAACGCTCTCGTCTCTCTCATCCATCTTCTCACAGACTACACTCCGACAAAACCCGTTGCTTTACGCTACGTAGAAAATACACGACAAAACCACCAATAGTGACCGCCACAAGCTTATACATATACATTTCTATATATCTATACATATCCATATAACTTTTATTACTTATAATCTTTACATTCCTATTGCGATATCAATCTTTTCCATTACATGCTCTATGTCTTTGGCATAGCTTTCTTTATCTATACTTTTCCTATATTTCTATTTCTATATTTTTGCATATTCCTATATTCGCTCTATAATCGACATTGTTCTATATTTTGATATGTCTCACATATCATCTTATACTATCATGTACTTTTATCTACATTCTTATACTTTTCATATACGGTACTTTGTATGCTTAATCTAAGATTTCAAGTGTACAGATTTTCATATGTTTTTTAATTGCTATAGTCTTTTTTCATTTTCTCAGCTCTATGTCTATTACATTCTATTAATCCATTACATATATCATTTCTTAGACTGTGTATATATCATGTCTTATTTCATGTAGTGGCCACGCCCACGCTTATACTTTTCATTCTTCATTTTCATACTTGTACTATCGTGATACTTTCATATTAAGTATGCTTTTATCTTGTACTTTCTATATATGTCAGCTATCTTGTACCTATTCATATATTTCATATACATTTGTACGTTTCTTATTCTATCATATACTTTATGCTTTCGTATAATACTTTTTGTACTTTTCTTGTATCAAGCTTAAAGCCAATACTTTCTCATATCATATTCTTTATTTTCGATTACGTGAATCTCTATTTCATCTTTCCTATCTCCGTAGGGAGTATAAGACTTATACTTTACTATCATATCATATACTATCATATGTTTTCATATATGCTTCATGTGTTTTCATATACTATACTTTTCATATACCTTTCTATTTTTCTATTTTCTCGTACTATACTTAAATTATATCCTTTTCAGGTACTACACTCTTGTACTTTCTCTATACCGTATCTTCAAGTACAATTTCATACCTATATTCATTGCATCGTTTCATTTCATATATCAAGTTTTGTTATACTTTTTCATGTGATAGTCTTATACTGTGCTTTTCATCTTATATGGTCATATTGTACTTCCCTATATTTTCATCTTGTACTTCTCATATACTATATTTTCCTATGATTTTCATATACTGTACTTTCATATACTGTATTTTCATATACTGTACTTTCATATACTGTATTTTCACATACTTTTCATATACTTTATCTATCATATACATTTCGTATCATTGATACTTTATTTATTGTATTTGTATACTTGTCATATACTTTTCTCTTTCATATACTATATTGTTCATATACTTTTCATGTACTGTACTTTGTACTTTCCATATACTGTTATATACAATTCTTTGTCCTTTTCATATACTTTCATGTAGTATGTATTTTACTTCGTGTTATTGTAATTGTATACTATCATCACATAGCTGTGCTATGCTTCTCATATACTATACTTTCATATACTGTATTTTCATATGTTGTACTTTCATATACTGTCATCTTGTACTTTACTTTTTGTTCTTGTAACTGTATACTATCATCACATAGCAGTGTTATGCTTCTCATATCATGTTATATATTATATGCATTTCATTTGCATATACTTGTCATATACTTTTCTCTTTCATATAATGTACTGTTCATATACTTTTCATATACTGTACTTTTCATTTACTGTCATCTTGTACTTTACTTATTGTTCTTATAACTGTCTATACTTTCATCACATAGCAGTGCTATGCTTCTCATATCATTACATAAATTATGGCTAATGCCATTTCCTTTTAGGTTTCATGTCTCGCATATACCCGTAATGACACGAAAATACCGGCGTACCGAGGTACTCATCAATCGCACACGAGACGCTGATCTCTATCTGTATATATACTCGAAGGTATCATCACTGTACGAGACAGTGACCACTATCGGTATGACCCAAACGGAGCCGCTATAAGGATCCAAACGGGATCTATATCATCGACCCAAACGGGGCCTCAATATCCTCGTGAACCGTATGTCGCAAAGAATCGGTAGTCCCCATGCATGCCTATCTATCCCCCTCTACCAGTTCTAGCGCATAATCATTTATTTATATCCAAGAAATATCTCATATTCCGAATACTATTATTCGGTAATCATATGCGATATTACTATGATTACTTTAATCTGAATTTGTTCTCATATTTGTAGTTTCATATCACTATTCTCATATTTATTTCTTTACAATACATGTATATCATTTCATATATGTCTATTCTATATCGCATTTCATTCATGTTTTAGCTATTCATATTTCATCTATTCACTCTTTGTATTCATATCATGTTCTTATCATATATATTCATCTCATATATTAGTATATATACTGTTTCTTGTATATAACCTATCATTTGTACATTTATAGCATGTATTGTCTAATCGTATACTTCCTAATCTCATGCATTTCTATCATATATTCCTATATTCATATTATTCATATCATTTATTCATTATTCATTTGCGTATTTACTATTTATTATACTATTCATTTATACGTATTTACTATTTATTTACGTATTAACTATTTAATATCTACCATGTAATCATGCATTCATGCGCATCTCGTTTAATAAAAAGATATCATTTACATACGTATTTATTTACGTATTTAGACGAAAATCCATACCCTCCTCGTGGAGCTCGTACGAACTCCAAAATTTTACACTCCACGCAGCCGCGACGCGATCAACTTTAGCCTCCTCGCTCCGACCACCCTCGAATCAGCCGAAGTTCGTGTAGATTCAGAAAAAACCGCTAAAACATAGGATTTTTCGAATTTTAATTGAAAACTCAACGAACCAGTTTTTGCTCCTACGCTGCAAATTCTGGGCCGAGTGTAGCACTTTGCTTCTTGGTTCCTACGAATTCCGACGGTCCGATTTCCGTATATCGAAGAGAGAAGCGAGAAAAAAAAAATCTCTCCCTTTTTTTTTTCTCATGCACTCCCTTCCGTCTGCCTCTTTTTATTTTTTTTTCCTTTTATTTTTTTATTATTTTTTAAAGTGGGACCCACATATCCTTTTTTTCACTTTGTTCTTTTAGCTCTGAAACAAATCATTTCCTCGTTCTGCTTTTTAAATTTCATTTATTATAATTGAATATTCTTTAAATATTTACCATTTTTCTCGAGATTTTCTCAAATCCCGCCGTTTTACTCTATACTGTCGCCTAGAAATTCGTAAAATATTCGACCGTCTCAAATTTAACTAAATTCACAGGTATTTAGATTTCACGCAGACTGAATTTAACTACAAGCAGACTGCTTGGCCATCCGGCATCTGTAGAATTTTTTTAGGCTTCCCCCCGAGCCATTTCCTAATACTATTACAAAACGACAGGGGCTCACCGCTTTGCCATTTTTCATGAAAATGTCATTTTTTTTCTCGAACTAATAAAATTTTAACTTATTTTATACCATAAACATATTATAAAACTGTTAGGGTATATTTTGGGATGTTACACACCCGGGTAGACATGCTCCAATTTCCCTATGTTCATATCTGTATGCACATCAAAGGCCTTCAAGCATCAAGTTCCAAATGTGACACCACCTTTCCGGGAAGAGCCCTTATGTACTCTTAAGCACAGTCATTGGCAACGAAGATAGTAACTCAACACGCTTTGTGTGAAGGTTAATTATGTGTACATGTCAATGAGTATCCACACATACAGGCAAAAATAACTATAATAGTGAAGAAAATGGCGTATAAAACACAAAATTGCATAAAAGCAAAGACAATTAAATAAAATTCACTACCCTTCATCACCTCGGGATCTAAGGCGAAATCGCCTACACATTTTTTGTTTAGTGGGAAAGCCTAGGAACTCTTTGAGTACATTAGTCGGGATCGAAAGGTGATTTGCATGTCGGCAGCCTCTCATGGCGAGTCTTCATGTCGCCCTTCTTTTCTCTTTTTATTATTAGTTGCCAATTTCACAAAAAGCATCTCCTCACGCATCATCTACATCCATTTCGACGCATTTTTCTATCTTTGATTGAGGCATAGAGACCGATGAACAACCTTCAATTGTTAGAGCCTCATAATGCGTACACATTACCTGGCCAGAAGTCAGATTGCCATCATCCAACTGGAGGTTCATTTTTGATGAGGAATATGTTGCCGCATTGATATATTCATATTTCTCACAACCACTTCAACATCAAAGTCATTTTGTTGGAACCTCATAATGTTGATCTCTCTATGAGGATGTAGACCAAATTCAGCAAAGAAATCATCATAGGATATGCATGTGAGTCGTCGAGATCGAATAGTGAGAATGAATGGATGGTACTAGTTCATTTTGTTGTCTTCCTGTACTGTTTAAACGCCCTTCAAGTGTGTTGAAATCGCAAATCATTGAGGACGCCAATTGTAAAATTTGTTGTGTTGATTGACGAAGACAACGTTGAATGCCCTGTCAAGTTAAGAGAAAGAAAACCCAAACTTGAATACTTATAGTATAAGGTCATGAAAATTAATTAACCTAATGCAATTAGATCCTTACAATAGTGGAGTCATCATAATGTCTATCGACCAGGATTTTGTCGGAAAGACGTGCTCATTTGCTCTAGCAAAATGGAGGTGCATGATTGGTTCATGTAATCGCTGATCGTCGGAGGTGGAACTTCGCCTAATTGATTTCTCGAATACGTATTTGTAGTATGTTAACATTAACAAAGCAATATACATATATTAAAAAATAATAAGTCTACCATGAAATATCATTCATGCTTAACCTGTCTTACATCGATTTTTCCATATCCATCGAACATTGTGACTTGATTAGTTAGTCGTCGTCTGACTAACTGGTCATTCTAGACATAACAAAAGGGCATTGCTATAGGAACATCCACCGATGGCACATATGTTTTTGACAGGTAAAAAATCTGCAAATTGAGGACAAATAAGTACTCATTATAACTCGTGTTATGCGACATTCATAACAACAAGCATCAACTCTGAAAAAGTGGAGATACCTATAGGAATAGCAAAAAACCACACATGTATATGTCATTGCCACTCTGGAATTTCCTAATTCCATTTTCAAAGTATTTGAGCATAAATTTGCTCCAATTTCTTTACACATTAACCTCACCATCCCATATAAGTCTCATAAGTCATGTATGCCCTCCAACTTACTGTTTGGTGCCAAAATCGTTGTGCATGCAAAAATAATGAACACCTTCTAGAATTCATTGCTGACTTCTAAGTCTATTAGACTTTCTTCCAACCTATTAACCAAATATACCCGAGATAATCCACACCTACTTAATGAACACAACATCGGGTCCACCTAATCCAGGATACCCATAACATTCATGACATCATTCCACCGTCGAGAGTACGCATCTCTCTCCAATCTTATACGATGATATGTCACTCAGAGTGTGATATAAGATAGTGGCATAACTCCATAGCTTTCTGATCTCCTAGCGATGCGCTTCGTATGAGTCCACCAAACCCTGGAACCCCCAATAGCTTCCCAACTTATGTCGAGGCACTGATGAATAATAGATAAAAATTTCTTCCCGAACAACTAGGATTTGGGGAGTTTCACCCTTAAAGTTACATACAAAAACAAACCAAACTATGCAATCGTTAATAAGCAATCTTAGTTAAATGTCATAAGGTCTCATGTTACAAATAATGATAATAGTTATATCTCATCACCTCATGCCTTGCTTGTGGAAGATATTGCTTACATTTCTGCTGAAATTTGTCCATGCTTAATAAAACCTGGAATATAATATATATAAAATTGCATACACACATTCATGCATGAAACGAATATTAACATAGCGCACAGAAAAGAGAAACATAATGCCACATAATAATATAGCATTTTTTTACCAAAACTTCTAGAAAACACGCCACATAGTTCATAATACATTAATTAACAAAAAGAAAACACAAACCAAATGGAATGTGAGTATGACGGTTCACTAATATGAAATCAAGAACATTAATCATGTCAATAGATTTTGCAAGTTTTTCTATCAGGCTCCAAATATATTGCACGCGAAAGCAATAAACAGATTCCGCTTATCTTGAAATTGTGACTCAATGCGCTTTTTTCTTGGTCTTCTAGGAGGCCTTTTAACGTAGGGTGGCTTTAAAGAGAATAATGCATTTCCTATGACATCTCAAACAATACAATTGTCTTACTTTTGTCAGTACCGTCTCAATCAATACCATGAAAAGCGTCCGAGTATACCAATTGTTTTGCCAGGATTTTCAAGATTTCATTAACTAAATTCGCCATATTTTGCCTTTATGGAGAGTAAAATCACAAGATGTATATCGCATGGAATGCTCCTCGGACATTTGCCAACCACGATATGTACACATTGCTCCTAATGTCTACATTCAGCACTAAATCACCTACAAATATAGCATAAAAGGTTTCCAGCGAATGGATCGAATCGAGTAAACCTCCCCTTGCACATAATTTTTACTTTCTCTTCAAATTTTATTCTATAATACCCTTCCATGCATTTGACTCAGCTTTATGCTGAACAAGCATTGCACCCAACTTAGTCATATGTTCAATAATGAAACTACAAATGGAGTGATGTTGTTCATTTCTTAACCAAACATTGAAAGACTCGGCAAGATTAGTAGTCATTTCGTTCTATCTTTCTAGGGGAATTTGGCTACGCCCAATGCTCAAGTTCATTTTGCCCAATCTATAAGCCACGATTCGTTATACTTTCATTCAAATATGTGATAATTGTAATCGGTCTCCAACCTGGTATAGGCAATTTTATCTTTAACCATTCAAGGCATTTTCCTTCCCCTTGCTCCCTTTGTGTTATGTTTATTAAAATAGCCACTCAGTTCTCCTTCATGACGATAGCACTAAGCATGGTTCTCTGCTCCAAATATTTCAGGTACATTACGAAGAAGACCCGGATGCCTATCTGATATAATGATAACCTCCTTCTCCTCAATAAATTTCTTTAAATTCTACAAGAACCATGACCAACCATCATAATTCTCCGAGCTCTTAACTCCACATGCTAATGGAAACATGTTGTCATTGGCATCATAAGATGTAGCAGAGAATAAGGCACCACCATAGGGCCCACTCATGTGAGATGAGTCAATGGCAATGATTGACTGACGCCCCATCAAAACCCTTTTGTACGGACAATATCATGCAGCGATAAACAGCTTGTTCAAAATTACCATCACTGAAAGTAGGTCAACTCGACGATCGATCCTCGATTTACTCGACTATTTGCTCACACACATCCAAGGCAACAACTTATAGTAATTCGGGTTGACTATATATTCTCCTTTAGCCTTCTCCCTTGATTCGCCACGCTTCGAGCCAACAAGTCAATCTCATACCATGTTCTCTCGACGGTCTTACAAATTTGTCGTGGTTGGTACACAGAGTAGATCGAATAACCTCATCAATGACCACAAATGACACGATTAGATCTCACCACTGCTGAGAGGCTTACCACATCATCAACAAAGTGAGTGGCTATGCTCGCCTGTATCGTGTGCATTCTCGACAACATCCGACGCATCAACAACACTGACAAGTTATTATTTTCCCAAGGACAATTGGTCACTGCATATAACGGTAATGTACTTATAACTATTTCTCTTTCAGAGTAGTAATCGAAATCTCTCGATAAAGACATTAGGTATAAAGCATCCCAAAATGCGTAGTCACACGCAAACGCTTTGTCCACTCCGCCTTATAATTGTATTTGAAATCGCTTGCGACTAATACGCTTGAGGCACATCTGCTTTCAGCACTCATTAAACAAAACTCCATAAGACTCTATTATTGGGCCATTTGTCAAATATTCACTGGCTGCGTGCATTTGGAGTCCCATTTCCATGAACGCAGTTCATAATTAGGAACCCACAATGTATGCAGGGCGTAATCGTTCATAAGACACGAAAACCTTTTTAGTTATTCTTGAACATATATTTTACAAATTAAATAGTCAATATCATGACAATGATGAGTTTAACTTAATATATCTCGAAGGTAAGATTACACCATTTGTGCAATTCCTGCATCGGTTTCCATTGACGTGATACACAACAATAATTATCATTGAATCTGAACATCTTCATCAATTCTTCATCATCAATTAACAACACCATTAAAGATTGATCAAATTTACATGTGTAGTGAAATTTCACCGAATTTGATTCAACCCTTAACTTAGTTAATAAACTATGAAACAAATTTGTCAGATGAAATATCTCACATTCACAAATATTGTAATGACTTGTCCAATTCTTATATTCACTGACCCATTTGCATCCTTTCACCATTTGCTCACTCAAAGGCATAACATAACATTTCAAGCTTCATCTTCTTCAAATTTATACTTCTTTAATGCTGGTAATAATACATACAATTTCCCCATTTCGTAAAAATACACTACACAATTAAACATATGGGATATAAAAAGTCCCTTAATTTGCATAATGTTATATTAGATCACACACTCGTTTTTTTTACACTAACGTATCTAAATAACATGTTTAATATCATAACAATGGGTAACTTACAAGTTATGTATGTAAGAATGATACAGGAAATACCGCATGGTCATGGGATGGAAGATTATGTCTTTGCTTTATGTTTCTACACATATAAATGCTCTTGGAGTGAAACAAACAAAAGATAAAATTTCAATTGCTATCCCTAAGGGGTTTTAAGCTATTTTTGATCTCAAACCCAATCCTCTAATGAACTAGCTTTTTTAATCACAAAATGCATAAATTACCATTGAGTGGTAAGAATATATATATATATATATATATATATATATATATATATTAAAGCAACATAAGCTAGTATATCCATAGAGAAACATTTCAATGAAGAATGCCTAAGAATGGTAGAAAAGAAAGCTTGGTAAATAAACTAAATAGAGAAAAAATCAGTAAAAGAGACTCTAGTTAAAATGTTTTATCCATCTCAAAATGGTAGTAAGGAGACTGAGTTTCCATTAATATAGCAATATTTAGGAGCAAGGACGAAGGCAGTTTAAAAAATAATAATAAATTATTTATTAAAATTATTTCTGCAAGAAGAATAATCAATACAATCAAAATATGGGGCTGATACAGGTGTTATAAGATATTTATGACTATTTTTGAAAACCTATAATTTATTCTCCATCCACCACATAATAGTCTCCGGTTATGCCTCTCCTCTTCATCCTTATTAAAAGAAGGAATGGAAATCTTCAAAAACCCAAAAATTATTTATTCAAACTAAGAAGTGTCAGATAGAAACAAACTAGTTTTTTCTTTTTTCATGTTTATATATGGTACAGAGAATCGAAATAAACCAAATACAATAAATAATTTGATAGAAAAATATCAGTCAGCATATAAACATGAAAAAAAAAACAACTGGAGACTATTTTCAAAAATAAAATGATAAACTGCTTTATCCGCTTCAAGATGAGCCTTCTCAAACGTCAGAGATAGAAAAATAGTAGAATACAAATACGAATTTTCTGGGGAAAACGAGGATTTTTTACTTGAAATTATATGAATGTAAAATCACCCCTCAGACTGCTCCATACTCAAACAACAATAATAAAGCAAAGCCAGAAAGTCTCGTGATTTTTCTTGAGATAATCAAATAACAAAAATCCGATAGTTACGCATAAACGCTGCATCCCAAATCAACACAGAAAACACATTAAAAACAAAATCGTAATAAAGTGAGGGCTTCAGTATCCTCATAAAGATACGTTATGAGGATGGACATCAAGCGTGATTCGAGAGGAGACCAGGATTTCAACAAGTAATACCATGTCAAGTTATAGTCTTCATTTTATTTTTTATAAACTTAAAACCGTTAAGCTTGTTCATTCATATAATGTTAAACATTTAACTTGTATCATATTCTGTACCAGTGGATTACAAAATATATACAAGCTCCATATATGGAAGTGTTCAACATTTACAATATTTACATTGTTTACAAAATAAACAAAATTACATACACAAAATAGACCAAAAGGTCTTCCAAAGGCACCCAGCGATGCATTTTAATCATTCATGGATTCTTTCGTCTTCCGATTTCCTTCTCGTACTCATACGGATGAAAACACTCGTATGTTTCTACACTTAGTGAATAAATACATATGGACGATTCGTAGCACGCATCATTACATCTCTATATACATACATACTTATAAAATATAAGATTTAATATATATTTATCCATTTCTCATATCCATTTTTTCATAACATGCTTCATTCTTATCATATTTCATATACTTTCATGTCATCTTTCACTTTAATACTTTTGCCTCAGAATCGTATACTATCATCGCATATCATATGCTTTACATATACTTATCATTTTTTGTATTTTTGCAATCGCAAAAACTTAAAATGTGATACGGAAATAAATCAGATTTACCTAAAGGTACTATCACTCACTGGTGCATACCATCTCTATCTCAGATGCATTCCGGCTGTACTTACTACCGCACAAGACAATGATTCTATCCTATGTACCCGAAGGTATTGTCACTATACGACAATGACTTATCCTCGTATGACCCAAACATGGCCGCGAGAATATCCAATTGATCTATGTCATCGACTCAAATCCAGGGCCTCTCGAGATTCAAACTGTATGTTGCGTATCCCTATAAGCAGCGCTTATCTATCTAACTGCATCTTGCCTTAAGCGCATACTCATTTTTATTATGTTTTCTTAACAATATTTTAGGTATTAGAAAAAGATATCTCATATACATGAATACTCATCGAGCACATGGTACTATGATATTCATTTTCAAATAATCTCTATAAACATTTAACTTTACTTTTCATAACACAATTATATATGTGTATTATCTTTTTAACTTTCATAACACAAGTTATCATAACTATATTACTATGATGCATTATTTAATATAACAATACATTTATATAACCTTTATACTATTTTAGTTTCTATATCCAATATGCCTCTAACAATTTAGGTACTCTCCTAAGTCCATTTTACTACAATTTTCGATCATACTTTTCATGAAAGTTATTCCCTATATCTAGTTTGAGGTCATAAATTTGAATCACCTCTATTTGGACTAGTATAACTCAAGTTATGATTTAAAACAACTGAAATTACTCCGGCCTACGGGATTGTTTTGAGACAGATTCAGTGACGACCGGTCCCTTTTACTTTGATTCAACCTTCCAGTCCCCATTATTCACTCTTCAGATATACCACTCCAATCTGTTGTCCAGTTATTACTAACCAAAGGTACCTTCTGAATCACCCAATTGAATCATGAAACTAATCTATTGCCCAGGTAAATGTCAAAACTGTCCTGAACTAAATCCAGATCAAAATTGACTCTAAACTGAGCATCACTGACGAATTTTTCCATCCATGAGTCTAAATTCGATATACTATTTCAGGAATATTCGTTATCCTGCAAGCTCAGTTTACTCATAAATTTAAATCACTCCAATTTGATGAGCGATGACCAAATTATGGCCAAACAAACACATGGGTTGAAAAAAACGGACAAGACTTCCCTAAACTCCAACATTTTCTCTATACAAATCTTTCCTCTATCAGGACCACAACCAAAACCAACAAGGATTCTCTCTGACAAACAAAGAGGTATCCAAACCTCCAAACAAGACCATAAAAAAATCCATACAAACAAGTCCACCATACAAATCTCATACAAGTTCCATAATATAATCCATAGAAAACCACACAAATCCATACCTTTGATCTCTTTGCCTTTCCTTCTTCCTTCTTTCTCTCTTCTTCTTCTTCTTCTTCCTCTCTTTCTTTCTCTTTCTTTTCTCCTTATCCTACCCATGGCTTTCCTCTTCATACACTAAAAAATTAGATATTTTGATTCCAAAATAAGGCCATGCCTTTTACATTTTTTGCCTTCTTTTCCATTTTTTTTCATTTAAGTCCTTCATCTTCCATCCACCATGTACTTACTTGTCTTATTTTCACTTTACATATATTCTTATTAAATTATGACCTCAAGTCCTAAATTTACAAATGACTAATTTACCTTTGTCTTTTATACAAATTTCGGGTTTTGCTTATTTTATTTTTTTAGTCTTGGTCATTCCTAAAATATATTATTTACTTTTATTATACCCAAAAAACATGTTATAAACCATTTACAGATAATTTGGGGTGTTACAAAGATCGGCCTTCACATGATGAAGACACCAACAGAGGCAAATGGACGGGTCTCAAAGATAGTTGGAGAGACTCAAGATGAATACGAAGCTCAGAGACCGTATCTAGCAAATGAGAAGCATAGATTAGGCTTTTCTCTGCCTATCGTAGAAAGAAAGGAAACGAAGGAGCAAAGCAAGAAATGTTTTCTCCTTATCCTGCTGAATAGTTATCGTTTTAGAGGGGTAGTTTTGCATTGCTTGCCCACTATGCCTTTTGTTCCTCAAAGACAATTACTTTTGGCCAAATGCATCAATCGACCCAATTGTAATTCTTCTTCTGCACCATTATCTTATTTTCAAACAACCAAAACATACTCTCCCTTTTGTATTTATAATTGTCGAGGGAAAAGAATTATTTGCGGGCACTTTTTTTTTTTATTTTTTGCACTCTAATAATGTTGCTTCTAATGAAACAACCAACTTTACCCGGGAAAAAAAGTTCAAATAGTGCTTTAACTATGGCAATAAATTAAAGTTACAAACTACTGTAGTTAGTATCTTTGATGTCACAGCACAAAGATAAGGATAATATATAACCCCAACTAAGGAACAAAATATCAAGAATACGATATATCGATACTTGATTTTCACTTAAATACGAAAATATCGGTGATTATTTTGACAAAAATATCGCAATGCAAAAAATTAATAAAAATACTTTGAAATTATGGAAAATACTTTTGTCAAATCTTAAAAATATGATGTAAATAAGCAAATATACACTTGTCAAGATTTTATATTCATTATAATTTATCGAGAAACTACATCACAATAGTCATTTAAAACCAAAATGAAGATCGATGTACATTATTTGATGAAGGGATCCCATTTTGATGAAGACAATATTCATACCAAGAGATGGTGTTCCGATAATATTGATTGTGGGATCTCCGAACATGCTATGTATAACTGGCTTTGACCTCCACCCACAATCTCTCCGTGATAGTGGAAATTGCTGGACCCACATGCTCGCTTGAAATCCTTGCATTTGATATGGAATTTGAATGACACGGCGGATCCTCGAGGATAGTTAACCATTCAATTTTCTTCACCAATAACCTCGAAGGATGTGAAGAAGGGGTCGACCATAACTCATTGTTTAAGTGAAAAATATGTTGCCCTCATTCGGGATAATCAAGAATTGAGTTCCAAATACTCATGGACTCAAAAATCACTTAAAACGAACCTCATCGCAGGTCATCCTTCTCGTTGTCTTCCTCTATATGGATTTCAATGGCTCCAACACCGGACTGTACTCTCCTGTGACCGTGGTCTTCATCTTATGTAGCATGTGTGAAATCATCTTCACCTGAATGGCCCAAGGATATTAATTTGCTGCATCCCAACAACCCCACCATCATTTCCGCATCACTATCATCATTGCCCTCTCCTCTCGAGCCATCATACCTGTAGTAGAAGTACCAACAAATACTGGCTCACTACTATGTTCAACACTTGAATCAAAAGAGGGCTCGAGAAGTAATGGGGCCGGTCAAATTGAGTCCCTCGTGTCTCGACTTTAAAACCACTATAACTTCTAAATGCAAAACCGCTCAACATTAACACTGCCAACATGTGCAAAGCACTGTGATCGATTCCATCTTCATCATCTAATTGAGAGGTCTAACTCCATTCAAATAGTTGATTCTTCTTCTTCTTCACCAAACTCAAATGGAATTTCAAGTAAATCAAGAAAAATTATTTTTGACAACTTTATCTGGCCTTCTCCCTCCATATCACCTGATCTTAATTTCATGTTGTAATAACAAAACCAATTGTCGAGCCAGGATGTTGTCGATTTCTTGAAACCGGTATGAATTGGGAGCAAATGCTCTAATTTCTTCACAAGCCGAAGATGATGCGTGCCTGGGAAATAACCTTTAAGGCCAACTCCTTAATGTTGAGCGCATTTCCATATAAAAACCACAATTCAGCTGCAATAAAAATTACTTATATTCAATATATAATAATAAAATAATTATAAAATTTACTTATAATGAGAATTAACACTCACCAGAAACCATTTTTTATCTTGACGTTATTGCTACCCGATCACCAAATCCCTTTTTTGAATAACGGAATAATATAAGCTGTGAATTCAAAATGTCAAAAAATCTAAAATAAAAAATCAATTGAATAAATTGAATCAATTAATTAGAATTAGAAACTCGCTCACTTACCTCATTTCCAAAATTAAGGTATGCCTTCAAGATATGATCTAATTTAGAAAACATCATGAATAGCTTGATGTAGCTCAGTATTACTGTACCAACTCCTGTGTCTATACCTAAATTTTGGATTTAGATATAGTATGTCGTAATAGTTAATGGTGAATTAGTATGCGATATTAATATAAACATAATATTAAATGTGAATATCGCGAAGAGGATATTAATTAGTTACCTGCTGCATGAAGAGGATGCTTAAGAGTTATATCTCAACGATTTGCGATGATAAGTTTCACCCACTATTTATCTTTGAGTCGATCTAAATTTGCCTTCATCAACCGAATCAACTCGTAGACAAATGGCATGGTTGGGACAACTTTTGAATCAACAATGCAAAGCACCGGTATGCTGCCTCACGCACTTTATCACCAGCTTCTCCACCTTTCTCTCACTATTGATGATCAAACATGAGTCTTTCAACCTCATGTCCAACTTCAGTCCGGCTAAGCTTGTGAGATGACCATTCATTACTAATAAAGACTTTCTTCAAATCAACTTCTTGTAAGGACCGCCGCGCAATATAGTTTGTTGCAAATCTTATTGCTCCATGACGCACGATATCTTCACCACAAACCTGTCGCATTTTTGCAAGCAACCAACCATGATTATAAATGAAGTTGGTTATCTTTCGGCCATTCCCGATCAACTAAGCAACACTATCCCTTTTACCAATGTCTTCAAACATTAAATCAATGCAGTGTGTTGCACATGGAGTCCAATACAGATTGTATTTCTTCATCAACAACTTTCTCGCTTTCACAAATGCTGATCCATTATCTGTTACAATTTAAACTACATTTGCTTCTCCAACTTCCTTGATAACGTCCTTCAATAAACCATATACGTATTTATTGTCTTTAATCTTATCTGACGTATCAACAAATTTGAGGAAAATTGTGCTTCCTTTTGAATATACCATGAAATTTGATCGGGTTTAAAATAATAAGCGCGCAGGCCCATAACACGAGCCTAAATGTCAAGATTAAGAGGAGATTAAGGAGCATGCCCGGTACCAATGCTCTAGCCTCTGATGATATCCTTCCAAACATTAGCCCAAAACGAGGGCCCACCACCTCTTTCAAAAGTGCTGCACATAATCAGCCCAAAGAATCCGTATTAAAGGAAAATACTCAATTTCCACCAATTAGGGAAGTAGGATATTTCCTAATAATTGCTTATCAATTATCCCTTATTAATCGGTTAACGATAAGGAAAGAAAATCCCTCACCCAATGGGAGAAATATCGTATCATCATCCAACTATGAAAGTTATCATGATCACCCATTATAAATACCAGGCCACCCATCGGTGAAAGGTAGGTACAAAAAATTCATTCTCTAAGCAGTTGATCTTCTCTCCCACTGGAAAAAACTGACTTAGGCATCGGAGAGGCAATGGGCGATCCCAGCCAATCCTTTTTTGTTTCTTATTTTTGAAAAGGAGCCCGACATCCAGAGTCAGTGGACCAGCCTAGCAATTCCAACAAGCTCAACCCAGTTCCGGTTGAAAAAGCATCATCAGTTTAGCACCGTCTATGGGAACGACAGTTCCTTTACAAATAAAGCTGATCTCTCAATGACTGATGGTATCGACTCGGAACATAAGCAGGAGCCACGTCAATCCCCCAAGGATGCAAGACCAGTAAGGCAACATATATAGCCGACTGAGGCACACTAGAAACTCGCGACGCCTAATACCGACGAGATGGAGGCGCTTCATCTCTTTTCAACCAACGTATGTCGGGAGAGAGCCTGAGAACATACTAGGAAAATGCAGCTCTCAGAGGTGCAACAGTTCGAGAAGGCCAAAACCCCATTACCCAAGAAGAAGAACAACACCTCGACCCTTCTCGAGAAGCAGATGGAGAAGGAGAAACTAGCCAAGCCAAGGGAGCACAGATCCTTACAAAACCCCTGAGAATTGCAATGAGGAGAGGCATGCAGTGGAATAACAGGCGATGACCCATCCCTTATGCTGTGAAATGTGGGAGAGTAATGGGGAGTTAAAGGTTTAAGGACATCCAACAAGAGCTCAGCCACATGAAGGAAGCGGTAAAAGGTCGAACTTAAGTCTTTATAGACGCCTTGGTACAACAAATTGAATCCCCGTTCACAGCCGGGGTGCTGCACTTTCCTCTTCCAGCAAAATTCAGAATGCCGCAAATCTAACCGTTCAACGGAACGAAAGACCCCATTGATCACCTCAATACATATAAGAACATCATGGAGCTGCACGGATATCAGGACCTCATACGGTGCAGAGCCTTCGCTATCACGCTAAAGGGCCCAGCATTGGTCTGGTTTAACAGACTCCCATCGTCTTCCAACTCATCATTCACAGAGCTTTCCATTGCATTCGTCTCCCACTTTATTGGAGCAAGGACGTACAGGAAGCCAAGTTATCACCTTTTGACTATAAAGTAGAGCTCGCAAGAGAGCTTGAGGTCATATGTCCAGAGATTCAACGCAGAGTTGTTAAAGGTGGATATTCCCGACGAAAAGTTCGTCATTACCGCTTTCATCGTAGGGCTAGGGTGCAGTCAAAAGACCTAATGTTCTCTATCTCAAAGAACCCTTAAGCGAGCATGACCGAGGTGCTCGCCAAAACAGAGATGTATATCAACGGTGAAGAAGCCCTCTTATCCAAGTAAAGGGAGTTTCAGATTTCAAAGAAAAAGAGCAGAGCGACAAGAAATGAGAACGGCTTCCAGAGGCGTGCGTGACAGTGACGATCCCTGGGCGAGGAACAGAGAAAATAGATAGCGGTCCCCAAAAAGACGAGGGAACGTCAGAGATCGGGCTGGGACCACCTCACCGAGTCATAAAGAATGGGTGAGCTCACCTCATCAATACACCCTCGACAACCTCAATGTCACGTGTGTCCCACGCCGAACGCAACATGAAAATTTCAAGGTGGCCATCTTAGATACCCGTAATCTGCTGAAAGAGACAATACTAAATACCGTGAGTTCCACAGTGGATCATGGACACTCAACCGAGACTCCGCAGATCCAACTAAGGAAAGAGATTGAATACCTGATCCGACCGAACATCTTCGCCGTTACGTGGCCTCAGAAGGGCAAGAACAAGTCCAGCCACCACCACCTCGTCAGCCAACCCCAGCTCAGCACTAGCCGCCTTTGGGAGAAATCCACATGATCTCCGGAGGGTTTGCAGGAGGCGGAGAGTCTAGCTCAACCAGGAAGGCCCACCTACGCAACATCAGATTAGGGGAAACATTATAAGTACAAGCCGTATCCAAACTTCCTCGACTAGATACTACCATAACCTTTTCGGACTCCGACATGGAAGGCTTCCAACATCCCCATGACAATCCACTTGTGATAAAGGCCTTAGTAGCCAATGAAACGATCCACGGGGTCCTTGTCTACAACGGAAGCTCGGCCAACATCATCTTCGTGATCAGCTCAAAAACGGGCATCGGAAGCGGAGTAGCTGTAGCCGCCAATGCCCCGCCCACGTGGGTTCTTCGAGAAAGAGGCCGCTCCTGGTCGATACGCCTGCTCACTTGGGAGACCCCCATGTCGCTACAACAACAAGCAGAAGATTTCATAGTAGATGCCCCATCGGCCTACAACATGTTACTGGGTAGGCCCTCTCTCAATACCATAAGGGCCATCCCCTCCGCCTATCACATGGTTATCAAATTTCCAACTGTAAATGGAGTATGAATGGTCCGAGGAAACCAACTCATAGCCAGGGAGTGTTACTCAGTTTCAATGAAGCAAAAATGGTCGACAACATCTATATGGATGAGCTCGACATGCGAGACGAGGTAAGCACCCGACCGCGCCCTAAGAACTGGGAGTCTCCAGACAGCTAGCTTAATCACCGTAACACCCGCCTACATGTGATCTAAGTTAGTCAAGACATCAAAAGCTCTCCCATCCCGCTTTCTAAAGTAGAACATGGAGGTATTCGCCTGGAAACAGGTAGACATGGGCAGAATCTACCCGATAGCAGATTCACCATGGGTCGAATCGTGTCGTCCATCCTTAAACTCGGTCAAGCAAAAGAGAAGGAGTTTTGCCCTAGAAAGATAGAAGGCAATTAATGAAGAGGTCGGCAAGCTCTTCCAAGCAAATGCAATCAGAGAGGTAGAATATTCTGAGTGGTTGGCCAACGTTGTTCTCGTCAAAAAAGCAAACGACAAGTGGCGGCTTTGCATCGATTTCACATATATCAACAAAATTCACTAAAAGATAGCTTCCTACCTCGATCACCTCATGGGACGCCACGGCCGGTCATGAACTCCTCAGCTTCATGGACGCCTTCTCTGGCTACAATCAGATCAGTATGGATCCCAGCGACCAAGAGAAGACCTCATTCGTCACTGGGCAAGGAACCTACTGTTATCGAGTGATGCCCTTCGGACTGAAGAACGCAGGAGCCACCTACTAAAGAAGGTCAGAATACATTCCCAAAAAGCAACAAATCGAGCATCTATGGAGGTATATATAGATGACATGTTGGTAAAATCAGTAAAGGCTGAGCTCCACATAACCCACTTAGCCGATGCGTTCCAGGTCATGAAAAGCTATAATATGAAGTTAAACTCAGCCAAATGCGCCTTCGGAATCTCCGCTAGGAAGTTCTTAGGTTTTATAGTCAACAGCCGAGAAATATAAGCAAACCTATATAAGATAAAGGTCGTGTTGGATATGTGACTTCAAACATTAAGGACATTCAATGCCTGACAAGAAGAATAGTTGCGTTGAGCCGCTTCGTGTCTAAGGCCAGCGACAAATGTCAGCCTTTCTTTCAGGTTCTAAAAAAGGGCCTTCCAATGGGATGCACACTGCAAGGAGGCATTCACGGCACTCAAAACCTACTGAGCCTCCCTGCTCTAGCAAGCCTTCCTAGTGGGAGAGAACTCCTCACTCTCTACCCGGCCATTTCTGCATCTCTCAACTAGTGCCGCTCTCTATCGAGAACTGGGATTGCAGCAAATGCAAACGCCTTACTATCACCAGCTCGAGAGAGCAGAGGAGAGGTATCCAAAGATGGAGAAGCTGATCCTAGCGTTGGTAACTACATCCAGAAAACTCCGACCTTACTTCCAAGCTCATACCATCGAAGTCCCAACTGAATATCCGATGAAGCAACACGCATAAAACTATAAACCTGGAAGGTCGGGAGCAAAGGGCTATGAGTCGAGTGAGTTCGACATCGTATAAAACCAAGGTTGATAGCGGTAAAGGGCGACTAAGGCATTTCATAATGGAATTCACCCCAACAGAGTCTACGAAAGCTACCCAACTAACGCCCGACCTCCTCATCTGGAGATTATCCGTGGACGGACCGCCAATGCCCAAGGAAGCGGTGTAGGTCTGATCCTGACCTCTCCAGACGGGATAGATATGGAATATGCCCTCAGATTCGGCTTCCAAGCCTCCAATAACGAGGCCGAATATGAGGTCACATACTGACTTAACTCCTCGCCCCACTCCATGGAAGTAGATCGCCCGAAAGGAGCAGCGACTCCCAATTGGTGGTAAATACATGTATGACTCACGGGGCTGCAGGTGAGAAGATGATCTTTATATCTTAAGAAGGTGCGAATCGCTTAAAAGTTCATACGAGTTCAGTCAAACACGTACTCAAGAGCAGAGAATTCAGCCGATGCCTAAGCAAAACCGGCAACGTACCACAAGAAGACCCGGCGCACCGACACCGTCGAACACCTCCCGTAACCCTTGGCAGCATTGACAACTCCGAGAGTTCCCTCGTGATGTCCGAACCGGAATGGACGGACCCCATATGGGATTACTTGGTGGAAGGAACATTGCCAAGCAACCCAAAGGAGGCATCCAAACTCATAGCAAGGTCGGTAAGATTCAATCGCTCAACGGGGATTTATAAACAATGCTTTCACGCCCATTCTGCGCGAGGAAGCCGAGACGCCAACTACATACTTATGAGGTACACGAAGGCAATCGGGTAAGTGCAAACTAAGACGGAGTTCTGACCTTAGTAGGAAAAACCTTGAGGCAGGGGTACTACTAGCCCACAATGCTCAAAGATGCAACAGAACTGGTCAGAAAATGCAAAGCTTGTCAGGAGCATGCCAAGATCTCTCATCTCCCATACGAAGCCGCCGACGCTGGCCATAAGCCCCTAGCCTTTTCAACACGAAGGCTAGGATATTTGGGACCCCTACCCATTGGAATGGGCCAATGCAAATTTATCATTTCGGTCGTGGACTATTTTACCAAATGGGCAGAGGTTGAACCCTTAGCAACAATCACAGAATAGAAGGGATTCAACTTCATCTGGCGTTCTATAATATGCGGGTTCGGGATCCCAAGGTCCCTCGTGTCTGATAATGGGAAACAGTTCGACAATCCTAAGTTCAGGGATTTCTACGCCGAGCTCGGAATCAAGAACTACTACTCATCCCTGGGTCCATCCAGAGTCCTGCACGGGCGCGTGAGGTCACTATAAGGACTCGGCGCGCCAATAAGACTAAATTGAAGATTTTAAAAGGAAAACGGGCAGTACCCTCCCTATGTTATGGGCACACGTAACTACGCGTAAGTCGAAGAACTCAGAAACCCCCATTCGCCCGGTT
Source organism: Tetrastigma voinierianum (assembly GCA_016808115.1). Lineage (NCBI taxonomy): Eukaryota > Viridiplantae > Streptophyta > Magnoliopsida > Vitales > Vitaceae > Tetrastigma > Tetrastigma voinierianum. The sequence continues at coordinate 92,634 of JAEQBH010008906.1, read as the reverse complement.
TTTGGCAATCGGGCAAGAGTTTATCGAGGTCGGATTAAAGTCACCAAGGATTGAATTTGCAAGCACCGAACACAACGAAGAGGTTCTTCGCCTAAACTTGGATCTCTTAAGAAAAGCGCGGAGCGCGCATCCTAAAGCCGCATTGCAGGACTATCACGTAAATACAAAGAAGATACTATGACCAAAGGGAACAAGCCCAGAGTTACAAGCCCGAGACCTAGTTCTTAAAAAAGCTTTACCAAAGAAGGAAAGATCCCACATACGGGAAGTCGGGACCCATCAGAGCGGCCCTACATCGTATCCCGCATAATCCGACTTGGCAACTACGAACTCCAGACAAAAGAGGGAAAGACCCTACCCCACTCATGGAACGTTGAACACCTTAAATGGTTCTACCAGCGAAGGTGCTTGGACGCATATGGTCCTCTAAAGGTAAGAGCCGTAGCCCTCCTCAATCCGACACAGATCTACCTTTCTGAGGTCGGAATCGCGAAGGATGGAGGAAACAACCCCAACAGCGAGCTCCGCATGAGAAAGCAAAGAGTCCTCATTCCCTATAGCACCAAAGCGATCCCTCCTCACCTCATCCGGCATTGCAGGAGGGGCGCACCCCGCGCACGGGGATTCCAAACGAACCGAAATAGGAAGAACCTCCAAGGGGGGCTCAGCCGCCCTCCCCGAAGAGTCTCTAGCTCCGACAGTGGATGAGGGCGAATAAGAGGCCCCCACCTTTAAGATCTTACCCCGAGCAGGGGGACAACCCTCAGGGGAAGCCACCTCTTGGCAGGCCCGAAGCTCTCCTTGAGTAGCTTTTATGATAATAATATGTTATATATATATATATATATATATATATATAGCAGAAGAAAGAGAAGAGCAGTATATATATATATATATATATATATATATATATATATATATATATATATATATAGTTATATATATATATATATATATATATATATATATATATATATATATATATAATTTTCAATACATTATATACGCTGAATTACACTTATGTGTTATCTGTGGTTTTCAGAAGAAAATGGATTATTACAGATAAAGTTGTTAGTGTACATCGGTGTGATGCACGATGATAATGTTGAATGAGAGTACCATGAAAAGACGCAAGTTGCACTGGACCGTTGTAGCTGCTTGCAGCCATTTTTGTTCTTCCTCGATAACATAAACATTTGGAAACTCTATTACACTATATATTATGGGTTGGAAAACCGATATAAGGTCAAGTACCCAAAATCAACCAACAATGCACTGGGTATCACCCATGTTTTGTATATCTTATACTTCACCGCATGATCAAATTGCTAGGGTTAAGCACCCATTTAAAAGGTATAACTTTTCTCTGCTTCATTTATGTCCTCGGGGTCGCAATGTAATGGTGTTCAAGAAAAGGCACTTTAATTCTCAATGGTGATATATGTTCTAGAATCAACAACTATGATGGTTTTGTCATTTAATGAGTTCATTTAGAAACAATCCACCGTAATCATTCATTGAGCTTTGAAATTAATTACATCTTTCAAGTTGTGATTCAAGTAAATAAATTAGAGGAGTCCAAATATAATTCATGCATTTCATGAAATATAAATGGGATGAAAACTGAGTTTTTTGACATCAAAACGTGGTAAATAGGGGTTTAGGGATTTTCTATTAAGGTAGTACCTGCATTACATTAAGGTAGTACTTGAAATATATTAAAATAGTACATGTGCACTTGGGTCATAGGGAAAAGGGTTTGAGTTTATTTTTACCTAAACATTACTACATATAACCTAGTTACAACTTTTTCCCCTAGCTAAGGACCTACGTCGACTAAGTATGAATTTCAACATTTCACACATACATACTTACTTTGCTTCTCCATCGAGGAGTCCAAATATAATTCATGCATTTCATGAAATATAAATGGGATGAAAACTGAGTTTTTGGACAGCAAAACGTGGTAAATAGGGGTTTAGGGACTTTCTATTAAGGTAATACCTGAAACTTGTAAGGTAGTACCTGTATTACATTAAGGTAGTGCTTGAAATATATTGAAGTAGTACCTGTGCACTTGGGTCATAGGAAAAATAGTTTGAGTTTATTTTTACCTAAACATTACCATGCATAACTCAAGTACAACTTTTTCCCCTAGCTAAGGACCGCATGCTCACTCGAAGTATGAATTCCCAAACATTTCACATACATACTTACTTTGGTTTTCCATCGAGGATTCCAAATATAATTCATGCATTTCATGAAATATAAATGGGATGAAAACTGAGTTTTTGGACAGCAAAATGTGGTAAATAGGGGTTTAGGGATTTTCTATTAAGGTAGTACCCGATACTTGTAAGGTAGTACATGTATTACATTAAGGTAGTACTTGAAATATATTAAAGTAGTACTTGTGCACTTGGGTCATAGGGAAAAGGGTTTGAGTTTATTTTTACCTAAACATTACTACAGATAACTTGGTTACAACTTTTTCCGCTAGCTAAGGACCGCATGCTCACTCGAAGTATGAATTCCCAAACATTTCACATACATACTTACTTTCACTACTACAAAAAATAAAAATAATGACACTTGATTCATGACGCTTTTTAAAAAGCGACATTATTTAGATCAGGATGTGAGATTCATGACGCTCATTAGAAATGTCATTGTTTACTTTACTAAATTTTTTAGTTTATGATGCTTTTACGACTTATTTAAATATTGTTTGATACACCATGACACTTATTCCAAGCGTCATACCACAAATTCTTTACGATGGCGCTTTTAAAGTGTTTGATGAATTATGGGTATAAATATCCCTCTTTAAAACCTGCTCCCCAAACCCGATGTTCACGATCTCAAACCCCATGTTCATACCAAAACCAGCAAGGCAAAATGGGAGCAGCTTCTTTGTGTTCTATCGGAGGACCCTCCTCACTTGGAAGCCTTCAATGAAAAATGGGTTGTGATTGTAGCCAAAATCGCTACATTCCTCACATGGTTGTTAGATTCTGCCAACCCGGCGATGAGAGCAAAAGCAATGTGGGGGATTTCTAAGGTTTCGATTGTGGATAATGCAAACTTGGGTTGATTATAGAGGGGCTTCAAATTAATAACCCCAATTGTCGCCTCATCCTCTCCACGTAATTTGTGGGTTGCAAATGGTGCTACGATCGGGCACACGCTTCGTTTCTTCACCATCGGCCGCTCCCTTCCCTTGATCACCTCCCTCTCAAGAACCTCTTGAAGAAATGTTTATAGAATCATCACCCTCCTTCCTCTCCCTTACTCTCTCCTCATACTCGTCTTCGTGTCGGAATCATCGCGATGGTTGCTCGTTAGGGGGAGAGGCGGAGAAGCCTTAGACGTTTTGAACAAGTTGGCTAGAGGACCGAAGAAGCTACCTTCGATTCTAAGACTCGTGAACCCACTGAGCTGCGTGAATGGTGAATCGCCGAGAAGAAAATTCTCTCAAGGATAGAGTGGGTTGCGAAAAGAATGGTAGCTGGTTTCGGCGTTGGGTTTGTTTACTCCGGAGTTCAACTCAAAGTTGAAAATCTCAAATCTTCAAATTTCACTGACCGTCGCCATCAATGCAGTTGGGTGAGATTCCCCGCTAGCAGCGTAAACTGGCTGCCTCAGCTCCGAATTGAACACTGTGCCCCGGCCATGACATTTTAAACCGAGCCGGTACCAGCCGTACCTCTAGTCAAGCTTTTTTGTGCTCGTTCAGTCAGCTCGAAGCCGAGCCCGAGCCCGAGCTTATGCGAGCTTTTGATCAAATAATATTGGTCGACCTTTTTTTAACTTACCAAGCATAAAAAATCGACACGATAATCTCACTATTACGTAAACTATTGATAAGCATATATATACCGAAAAATTACCCTTCCTCGCTTAAGGAAAATACTACAAGATAAAAAACGAGAGAAGTACGATAGAAGTGGCGTAAGCATCAGAGAAAAAACGAGTTTACTTACAATGACATGTATATATATATATATACAAAAATACCAATTTGAGTATTTTTAGGGTCATTAATCTTTAACTTATATATATATTTATATATATATATATATATATATATATATATATATATATATATATATATATATATATATATATATATATATATGAGCATATATATAAATTCACTGAGCTATATATATATATGACTCAATTAATCTGCTTATTTAAAAGTAATAATTTAAAACATATAATCATAACTTCATATTATGTAAATTTGACTGAAAATTTATCTATTTATTAAATAGATTATATAAGCTTCAACATAAATTTTGCACAACCTTAATTATCTCCGACAGCTTCTTTATTTTATTAATAACATATGGGAGAGAGGGCAGACAACAAAGATGAGATTCCTGTCCAAAAAGAAAAGAAACTAACAGTTGATGCCACATTGACCGGCGGCCGCTTTCGAGCTGCTACAGGTGAAAGGGTCTATCCGCACCCAGAGCAAGGAGAATATGGAAGCAAGGAGAATCGACCAGACGATGACGATTGTCAGGGTCCGGTTTTGGCGACCCAACAAACCTTTCAGGAAGGGGTAGAGATGGACGATCACCCAAATGGCGAAGAAGAGCTTTCCGAATAGGGGACCCCATGAGTCCTAATTAAATAACAAGTGTTGCAGTCGAAGATCCTTGGTGAAAAGCATGAAATATAACATGGAAAAAAAAAAAAGAGAGAAACGCACAACTGCCAAGAGTATGGCATTGCAGATTCAACTGGTTGAGTTCCTCTCTTTAAGGCAATCTAGCTGTGGAAACTCGCGCCCGGAAGCTTCAACACCACCCGCTTGTTCAAGCTTTGACATGATGAAATCAGATACATGTTTAGCTTCTGTATCGTTTGCTGATGGAAAATCAAGAAGCAAGATTATGTAACATACCTCCTGGTTATGAGCTAAATTCAGTTCCAAAACTTAGAGTATGGCATTCCAGATTTCTCATGTTTAACTGCATTGAAGGGGAAAAGGAACATAAGCATAAATAGAGAGAATAGTATTCATCAAATCCTGCAATCACATTCTGACAGCATACAACAAGAATTAAGAATATGAGGAGAATGTTTTCCTGGATATACTCTAAACTTTAAATGTTCAGATCCTTCCCATGGGTTACTTGCATCAATATTCCAATTTTGGCACTCCAGATTTATCAAATCGGTTCATCAATCGAACAGTGTATAACTTCTCTACAATAAAACTCATCATGTGCAAATAGTCCTTTCTCATTAAAGAACCAATTCTAAGACAACTAATTTGTAGGCTAATTGAGAAGTCCCCTTCCATGTTTACACATCTAACTTCAACAATATCTCAGCTCCTCCAATTCTGTTTCTCAATCTTCTTCCATCATAAACCTCCTGAGAACCCTAGTAACAAGATGGAATTTGGAATACTTCATTAACAGATGTCTATTATATTTGCAAGGTATTGACATCAAGCACACCAGTGTGATGTTTCTATGTGTTTAAGTTTACTTTTTTGAGTTTAGTTGTGTAACTTGTCATATGTGCATTGCTCAAGCCTCTAGGGATCCAGACAAACCATGTGCACATGTGCATTCAATTCAAATTCTCTGAAAATTTTGTGAAAGCCAAGAGGATACAGGCATTGTAAAGCCATAACATATGGGGCAATGCCTGCTCAGCAAAATCTCAATAGATCCCAATGCCCATCGAAGAACTTGGTTCAAACGGATCCAAAAGACGATGGGAGCAGACCCTTGAATGCTAAGTGGTGGCATGCAATATATTGAAATCCAAGCTCGTGCAGTATCTTAAACCCAGTCAGAATAACTTCAATCAGTAGAACCGTAAATCCATTCAATCTGGTTGTAGACAGAAGCATAAGCACAATTAATTAATTGAATCTAAAACAATATAATCCAGTTCAGAAAGTTAACAGTAACACAAAAATATGACACAATTTTTTTTTTTTTTAACTGATGGATCATATATTACAAAGATCAACTAACTAACCTCTTTTGCTCCCATCTCGGGTCTTGTCCTCGTATCCACAACTAATAACATGGATTGCCCTTTCAAGAGGGTTGCAGGATTAGTTGATGGTGGAATGCCACCCTGTTCCATGAAAGTAGCTGCAATAAAAACAGGGGACTGACCAAATCGCTTCTCTAAGCTTTTCTGAGACATAAGAAGCGACTTCTCATCATCATATCCTGGAAAGGCAAAACAGAGCATTTGATGATATGTTAGCTTGAAAGAGGTAAATTCCAAATTACTTGAATTTGTACATGGAGGACAAATTGATAAATTATCAAATGAAGAGAACCTCATCTACTAAAATAAAATCCTGAAACCTTAGTCCAAATATGACAATTACGAATCATACGTAAAGCACATTGACCTCGCTGGTTGAGATTTTTCCTCTAGAAAATACTTGATGATCTCGATGGGTTTCTTTTTTCTCATTTTGCTGAACTTTTTGTTTCAAACAGTCGCTGGAGTTATACCCTTTCACTTCTCCAACTTAAGTTTCAAGTAAATATAGCGGCAATTTTGTAGTGGATGCAAGAAAATACAGAAATAATACCAAGTGTAATACATGACTGAATAAATTTAGACTATCTTAGAGAATTTGGTTGTTTTGCTGATTAAAAGAAGTTATATCACAAGTAAAACTGTTAACTCAATGAGAACATATCAGCCATGTAATGATCTGTCTTCAACTCTAACAGTAATGAAATTCCCAGAAAAAGAAAAAAAAATCACAAAGTGCTGAGCAAGGATCCCTTTGGACAAGGGGCTATAAAAGTACTTAGCAATCTTTAACAGAAGCTCATCTATTTAAAAGACTATGCAATGAGTTGAAATAAATTGAATGAGCAACTATCAAGCACATGCAAACACTGTCCTCATAAATTAGGTATCATGCCCAAGACATCAATATTTGCATCATGCAGAATACAATTTAATAAAGCTTAAAATAAAGGCTTGACTTAATTCTGTAAACACGGTTATTAATAGCATCATCAATCTCTATCATTCTTGATGTGAGATGTGCACGCCACCTCTGCCAGATTCCACTCACACTGAACTTGGGCATAAACTCAACCTTCAATATAAATATATATATTACAACCAAATAATTAAACTGAACTAAGATCAGTCAACAGGCCTTAGAGTAAAGGCCAACTAGACCCAAAAAAAAAAAAATCTTTACAGCTGAGGAAAAAAGAAAAAAAAACCCAAAAGTTCTATAACAAACTAAAACTAAAACAATACTCAACGCAAACATATAATAAAAACAGTAATAAAAAAAAATTTTAAACCTAAATGAGAGGGATTACTGTGGAACCAGCATAGAGAGGTGCAAGCAGAGCATTAACAGCCCATGGACATGTACGGTCAAAAAGTTAAGGATCCATACAGAAATTTCATGTGTTCTTAATAGCACAAGGCAAGACAATGCCAAGAAGTCATGAAAATATTCCATGAGTAATAAGGTCAAAACTGTACTTAATATGAGAAATTGATATATTTACAAACTAAAAATATAGTTTATGATATGATGCAGAGGTAGACAATGCAGAAATTTATCAGCAGATGTATATCCCCAAGCTTCTGTCAAGATCTGACCTGAAATTAAGTCAAGACTAAGGTCAATGCAGTTAAATAAAATGCTAAAACAAAATTAAAAGTAGAATGTTATTGTATTAGCATGAAAATCTGTAGCTAGGAAAGAAGTAAAATTTCATTATTGTACAAAGGACACAAGTAACTTACTTGACCAAGTACAAGCTTGTACAATGCTGTTGACAATAGCAGGTCCAAGAAATGTTGGTCTATATATTTCTGATAAAAACAATCCACATAAACTATTTCAAAAAATGCGTAAGAAAAATTATCAAATTTACTGATGCATTTTAATATTATGATGCAGACAAAAGTATGGAGGCCAAAGCAGATAAATCAAAATCTCAACAAAATTTCTTTGGAATTTTTCTTTCCAAGGGCAAGTAAACTTTATTATCTTCTAAAAACCCACCCACAATCACTAACAAAGAAGATCATGCAATAAAAACAAAAATTATGGAAAGACTCAACGACAAACAGAACCCCCATCTTTTATGGAAAACAAACATGATTGAAATTTAATGAGACAGAAGAAGAATCGTTATAATAACTATCTAAGATCATTTATAAAAATAAAAAGAAAACCCAAATGCCATAAATCATAAAGGCGATAAAGGTGATAAACCCAGATAAACTCAAGAATAGACATGTTATATCGTCGTAAGATTTTTTTCAAAAGTTGTCCGTTGAAAAATCAGAACTGGAGGGTCGGAGTCGTCCTCAAATCATTGTTTTTGTTTTGAGGGAAAATATTCTGATTAATTGATTTATTGAAAATTTTCTCTCACACACTTCCAATTTAAATAGGCATATCCAGCAACCAAAGGTGGCCATCAGGTTGGCAGTTTGAAACATGAAGGAATCCGCTTTGTCGATTGGAACCATTGGTTGGGAGGAGTTACGTGACACTGGTTACATTAGGCACTGGAATTGAGAAAATTCAGAAGAAAATTCAGACATTTCAATTCATATCTAAGCTTTCGACCCAAGATTGAATTCAAAGTATTATTGGCATCAATTAAATGATTAAATCGTAGAGAATACCTGAATGATTGTAGCTTTGTAGAGGAGATTTGACGAAATGGAGTCGAAATCGTGATGAGCGCAATGGCCGTCAGCACGTAGGGAGCAAAGGTCAGGATGCAATGACCGTCACGCCAGCCGGGAGAGAGGCATCTTACCTGGGGTCCGTGATGAAGTCGACGGGCGCCACGTACTCGGCGAGGAAGTCTGGGATCTATCAGCAGGTCGGCAAAATTCGCCGATGGTCCGTCACCGGGACGACACGGGGAGTGATTCGTGAATCGGTGAGCGACTTTTCGTTTAGTTTTTCTTCCATATATTGCGTTGCAAACCACGTCGCTTTAATCGAGAATTTCATTAAAAAATGCTAAACGACGCCAAGCGACACAGGCTCGTTCGTTTGAGCTGGTCTCGGCTCTGCTCTGGGCTCTGCCTGGGCCACAAAGAAACAAGCCTCACTTTAGGCCTGCTTGGCTTGTTAGGTTTACGAGCCAAGCTTCGGAAACAGCTGAGCCGAGCCCCAGCCCCAGCCCGAGCCTGTGGGTCACTTCACAACTCTAATTCCCGCCTTTTCATAGCAAACGCTTCGGTTTCACAAACCATCCATTTTCTTTTCTCCAGCTTCATTGGCCTAGCTGGAGTTTCATGCATTGTGTGCATATTTTTTTCCAGAGGTCGTTTGAGGAGAGAAGAAAACTTGAGGGGGAGTTGGCTCTAATTGAGCACTTAAGCTACATGGTTGCTTGAAGGGAACTCAATGTTCCCTGTTTCGAATCTTAAAATAAAAATATGAACTTTTTCTTCTTCTTAGTATTTTTTTGGGTCATTTTGATGATTTTAGGATTTGCATAAATGTTTGTACTATTTGTTGTTTTGATTCAGGCTTTAGAAATTCAAGGTAAGCATTCAGAGGCTATGGTGGAACTATCAAAGATATGTCTCATACATTTTATATTTCCTCAAGAGTCCTCTATGTATCCTCTTTCTTAAATCTACTTTTGGAATTCTGTCACTTTTTATCTAACCATGACTCTTATTTGTGTGGCCTTTCTCATCATTTTTTGACTTGTTTTGTTTGTCTCGGTCAATTTAATTTTTGTTGCTGCTACTACTATTATAAGCAAATGTTATAATATTATTATGTTTTTAACGTATTCTCCTTATGGGTGATGTTTGAATGTAGTCTATGGGTCGTCATTAGTGGAATCTGGTTTGTGGTCTTTGGGCTATACTTGTGCCTCATTTGTCTTTGTTATTGTTGTTATTTATTTATTTTTTGTAACTAATTTACCAGTCTAAAAAAATTGAACTTTCATAGTTATATCTTGTTTTGCTTATCAAAAAATAGTTATATCTTATTTTATTTTAACATTATTATTTTTTAAATTATTCTTGTAGTATTTTCCAGGCTGGGATTGGAATGTCTTGTATACTTGTAAATTGTATAAGATTTTCCATCATTATACTTGTACGATTTTCATAATATATGTAATCTTTAAGATTTTTCATAGTTTTACTTGTAAATTCTTGTATACTTGTATACTTATTATTTATAAGATTTTTGTAATTTTATTTGTTCATTGTTTCTGTTTCATAACACTACACATATGAAGCTTTATGAATATCAAACTACTAAGGCAGCCTTGGAAATAAGGGCATATTTATATATATTGCCCAAGAATATGTGGTGCTTAGAGATCATTTAGACATAGATGGTGGCATTTAGACTTAGAGATCATTTGTAGATCATTTATATATTTATATATATTGTCCAAGATCATGTGGTTCTTAGGGATCATTTAGACATAGATGGTGGCCTTTAGACTTAGAGAAAATTTGGAGATCATATATATATATGATCAAGTGGTGCTTAGAGACCATTTAGATATAGATGTTGGCATCATCAGAACTTCAAGACAGTAATGAAGGACAAAATTTAAAATGTGTTTCTTCATGGTTGTGTCCTCATTCTTTACCAGTTTTTTTCTTGCCTATATTTAAAAATTTTGACTATGTTTCTCCTTTTTCAGTTTTTTAAATGCAATTTAGTGATGAAAGGATTTATTGATACCAAAAAAATAATTAATTATATTTATATTTAGGAGAAAGCATGAAATATTAAAGGTAAGAGAAACAAAAAACATAAATTATAAATTCTGTAAAGTATAGCCTTTTTTAGTAGAAAAACTTAATGGTCTTTGGAATTATTTTTCTCAGGCACAAACACAAGAATATGGGGACATAGCACACTCAACATTGGATCCCATAGCCCACTGTTATTAATGATTGAGTAGGTACGTACATTTTGTTTTCTCTAGATTTCTTAGGCACGATATGCTCTCTATTTGCTTGCCAACAGCATGTTGGAAATTTTTGTAACAAATTTTCTTACACTGTTTAGGATCTAGGTAATGGGAAAAATCTATATTTATTTATTTGGGAAAAATCTATGTTTAGGATCTAGCAAAACTCGCTAGACTTCTCACATGGTTGTTAAACTTTGTTTTCCAGAAGATGAGGGCGAAAGCAGTGTCGGTGATTTCTAGAGTTTCAATTGTGGATAGTTGCAAACATGTGTTGATTGCAGAGGGACTTCGACTGATAACCAATTGATTAGGCTTTTAGAATGAAGAAGTGGGTATGCCCAGGAAAAAGATTGTATTGCCTCGAAGCTCTCAACTTTTCCAAAAAAGAGCGCCAGAGCAATTAGGTGTAGAGGTGGGATTGGAGCTCTCTTGAAGATCTGTGAGGCAGAAACCCCTAGTTCTTAGGCGTATGCGGTTGGGGTTTTGAGAAATCTTGCTAGGTTCAACAAAATTCGCCCAAATATATTGTTAGACGCTTTTAGTGGAAAAACACCACCTGGCAAGTGAGTTTGAGAAAAAGGAACTCAATGTTCCCCTATTTTGAATCTTGAAAATAAAAATGAACTTATTATTCTTCTTCCAATTTTTTTTGGGTGATTTTGATGACTTTAGGCTTAGCATAAATGTTTGTACTATATGTTGTTTTGATTTAGGCTTTAGAAATGCTAGGCAAGCATTCAGAGGCTATGGTGAAACTATCAAAGATATGTCTCATACACAGGATGTTTCCTCAAGAGTCCTCTCAGAAGTATCCTCTTTTCAAAAACCTACTTTGGAATTCTTTGCCACTTATTATTTGCTCCATGACTCTTATTTCACTTTCTTCATGTTCTTTTTATACAACTACCAAAATTCTTAAACCGATATTATCTGATCTTGTTCTTTGTTATCTAGAAATCATTGCTTATATGAAGAAAACCGAGAATTGGAACGTGGATATAGAAACGGTGCATTTAAAAAAATCTTATAATAATTTCTAATAACAAGAGCGGTGTTGTCTCCATCACATGCGGTCCTTGGGTGGGGTTTGCCTTAGTTTGGCAACTTTATTGGAGATTGGCATGGAATATACATGCTCCTCAACTGAATGTTTTCCTGATTGACATGGAATATACAAGGTTTTTTTTTCTTTGAATTTATGTTCCATTATTCTGCTATTTATTTTGATTGAGGAAAATTTTCCTTCTTGTAATTTTACAATATCTTTATTCAAATAGATGTGAGGCAAGAAAAAAAGTTCCAAAGTTAACAATCTCTTTTCAGACAGAACTCAGAAAGATATAAAGCAATTCAATAAAGATTTCTCTACAATTTTCAACCATTTGTTAGTTTCATCGGTCATTTTATTTTATCTTTGTTGTCAAGGCACAATAACAAAATTTGATTACTGATATATCTATAGATTTTTCTCTTTCGCATCCGTCTAATGGAGAAAGCAAGTTAAGAATGGTAAATAATATCATGCTAGGAAATGGAGTTGTTGGAATTCGTTCAAAGTCTTCAAATAAATGGGAAAGAAGGGTGCCATTAACCCCTTCATAAAAATGGAGAATGATAAAGGTTGAATTGTGAATGCAGTGAAGGCCATGTAGGTTATATTAGAGATATAGTTATAGATATATTAATAAGAGTGACTCTTAATTGCAAGGAATAAATATAAGGGGCTTCCTAGTTTCTGATATAGGTTGTTGAATATATCTACTTAAACTGTTATTTATTTTGAATTATTGTCTTCCATTTATATAGAATAATGAGAACGAATCTTATTGTTTGCGTGTGCCTTCCATAAGCATCACTTCACATATTTTTGGATTCATCTTTATTCTTTCAATAACAAGGGAACACGAACCAACTACTATATCAGGTACAAATGGACTAACTTTTTCTCATTATTATTATTTTCAAGCCTTAACATTAAACTAGGTTCTTCTAGTGCATTAAAAGGTAAAAAAATACCATTTAGTGTAGGGATATATGGAAATAAATCAAGAGTTGACAAGAAGAATTTAATTTCAAAGAAGTTGTGACTAAATTTGTTGTTTCATCCCATTAACAGTTTTTATACATATTTCTTATATTTCTTACCTTCTAATTACAGGCACTAGGACTGAATACATCATGGGAATCGTATTAAAAGGTTGGCCAATAGCTAATGTCTATTTCAAGACCTGTGGGTATTATTGAAGAACTTATCTTTGGTTTTGGATAGCTTCCACTTATTTTAATTGTAAGGCCACTTGCAATCAACCCAATTATTTGTCATATCCGCTAAGCCCCTGGGGCAGTTTCAGGTCTAAGGTCTCAGATAGATTTAACCCAGTGGTATCTGGTTCAAGTCCCCTTATGACCACTGGGGGTTTACTCGGTTTTTAAATTCAGGGTTCCATGGGATTAATCGAGGTTCGTGCAAGCTGGCCTGGACATCCACATTTATTATATATATATATATATATATATATATATATATATATATATATATATATATATATATATATATATATATATATATATATATATATATATATGAAATTGTCATATAATTTTATCGCTCATCATGCCTAGCTCATGTGATAGAGCGTTCAATGTTTTAAAAACTCATGGCATAAGAAGGGGAGGGATCTTGTGTTCAAGTCCTAGCTAGAGGGGTTAATTTACTACATTACAAATAAAGTAGTTATCTTTAAAAAAAATGTATAATCTGACCAACCTACTCAATGAACCTAACATAGAGATAAAGTTGGATTGGGCTTAAGTTTAATATCTTAGGTTAAATGTAAGATTATAATGAATTGGCTCAGATTTATTATTTTTTTTATTCAGGCTAGGTTTGATTTATTATTTCTTAATTTGAGTTGTGTTCAACTTAATTATCAACCCAATCAAGTCCAGCCAACCCATTCAAATTATTATAGACTGAAGATGATCGGCGTCTTATTATTATTTATTTTTTTCATTTTTGGTCTTAGTCAGAAATTTAGTAGCTCAACTTGATGGTTATGAAGTAAACCTAAAGGTATTAGGTTTGTGGAAGGCTGGAAGTTATTCTTAATGATGTAGGCAACAAATTTGATTAGAATGATGGAAATTTGAGGTAATTATACCAAGATGCTTTCTACATACTAGTTGACTTGAAAACAAACAATTCACTTCCAATGCTTTGTTTTGTAAAAAAATTTATGACATGTTTATGAATTAGTTGGAAAACTATTTTATAAGTCCTTATCTTTTTCTTATGATCTTTCTCTCTGATTGTGAGTAATCTTAATAAGGGCTATAAACTTAACATTGTAGTAAGAGTTGTCACATGCTTGGAAACAAGATTACTTTTGATTATTTCTCCTTATAAATATTTAGCTAAAGGACTCGAGTGGAGAATAGATGCTTATGATTTTCTGTGTTTCTTTTTCATTGGTATGCTATTATGCTAATATGTTTAGTGAAAGATATTTATGATTCCCAAACTACCTAGCTTTGAAATGACTATTACTTATGTGCATGCGCTAAAAAGTGAGTGAGCTTAATGCCTTTCAATCCATAACTGATTTTACATAGTCTATTTTTTTTTTTTTAACTTTTTCATCATTTTCAGTTAAATGAAATCCTTTCTCAGAGGACTGCACTATATTTTCCAATATTGCAATGTTCTATAGGCAGCATCTCTGTTGGAAATGGTTTCAACTAGGGTAGAAAACTCAAAGCTCTAGATCAAAGATCACTAAACCAGACCTATGTGTTCTGATTAGAAGTTGAAAGGCACTTCTGGGTGATTGATTGTGTCAAAACATGTTTCTCGAAGCATCCATATTAGCCATATCAATAAGTTAATCAATTATCAATCAAAACATGTTATTTAGGCATTTGAGTGCCCCTAGTTCCTATTTATAGTTTATTTGCGAAAACTTGATATTTCTAAAGATAAGGCATCGATATTCTTACCTCATAACCTCTTTTGGCCCAAATATGACACAAAGAGAAGTTTCTAATTGATTTAAAGAGATTAGATACCTGTGTAATTTTGTTTCCCCTTCATCTCCCTTAGGTTTACAGGAGATATAAGCTGGCACCGCGCCAGATGCATTCTATAGTCAAGATCCTTTGAAATCGTTTGTCGGGCTTCAAAATGCTTCTCCATACATATCTTGGGTTCAAAGCCATGTCAAAGCTCTAAAATGAAGACGCACTCGACCAAATTCAAAGATAAGTAAAGCTCTAATTGGCCATAATGAGAAAGATGAAACTCCAAGAATTTGGACAGCTGACCAAGTGTTTCATAGCCAAAATGTTGTTCAAAACTCAATCTTTCTTCAACATCCCATTGGGCAGTCCCAAAGAGAACTCCCTGATCATGCATCCCGCGAAGGCCCCCAAAGAGAACCCCTATCATGCAAGAGTTGTACCGCTTGAACGCTTCTCCATCTCGTGAGTGATTTCTCTTCAAGCATTTTCTTATATTTGTTTCTAAAAATATATATGTTAGAGAACTATCAACTAAATATGGGCCACATTGTGGCTGATATTTGTATTTTTCGCTTATCCTATTGACTTGAAAAGAAACTTTTAGCCCAACAGAAACATGTCTATCAAGAAATTTGGGCGGACTGTATTTTCTACTCTACCATTGTTGCTTGGTCGGATTTCTATCTACCAACTCCCGAATGTAGAATAGAAGGTCTATGTGGTGATTTGACGGGCTTAGCATTCTCCAATACAAAGATCCTCCACTACCAACACCGAAGAACATTTTGTGTTCTCACTATATAATCTATGAAACTTGAAATAAAAATGTAATTTTGGAGAATGTATGTATGCATAGCTTTTTTTCCTTATCCATATGACTTTGATATAGTTTTTCTTATTAATAATGATTTTCATATTGTACATTTTCAATAATTATGATATTATTATATTATGATTTATAACAAATGAAATTAATGCAAATAGGATTTTTAATGTGAGAAAATGATGACACTTGTAATGAGTGTCATGGTTCTAAAATATGAACATATAAAAATCAATGACGCTCAGAAAAACCAGTTATGATATTAGATTATCATGATGATATAAAGAATGACGCTTTAAATGAGTGTCATTGTAATCTAAACATATATAATGACAATTTACACTACACTAGAAACATGAAACTTCAATTATCTTGTGCCACATTGATGAACTTTTTCTTGTGTTTTATTTCTATCAAGGAGTCCAAATGAAAAATTCATATTTACAAATGAGAATGGATGAAACCAAGTTTTTAGACAACAAAACGTGGTAAATAGGGGTTTAGGGACTTTCTATTAAGGTAGTACTTGATACTTGTAAGGTAGTATTTGCATTACATTAAGGTATTACTTGAAATATATGAAAGTAAAGAGAGATATGCACTTCAATGTAGGAAAGGGTTTAAGTTTATTTTTACCTAAACATTATTACATATAACCTAGTTACAACTTTTTCCCCTAGCTAAGGACCTTATGCTCACTCGAAGAATGAATTCCCAAACATTTCACATACATACTTTGGTTTTCCATCGAGGAGTCCAAATATAATTCATGCATTTCATGAAAGAGAATGGGATGAAAAACCAGCTGAGCAAACAACTAAAATAGGGGTTTAAGGACCCTTTCCGCAAAACACCCGAAGGTGATTAAGGTATAACAAATTTACCAATTTTCCCACAGGACCTAATCTTAGTAATAAAGTAAGATTCCTAACTTTCATATATGTTTTTATATTTCATTCTACATCCAGGGATGCAACTATAATTCATGTATTTTATGAAGTAAAAAAGGGATGAGAACTGAGTATTGATCATGAAGATGATAAGAAATGGGTTTACAGACCCTCCCATTAAGGTAGTACTTGAAACTATTAATGTAGTACCTAATGCATATTGATGTAGTACCTACAGATTATTAGATTAGTACTTACGAAAAAATGAGGTTATAAGGGACAAACATTACATAAACATGTTAACAAGTGTACCCCATCAGAACAAATTAATTCACAATCATTTAGAGGGGCAAGGAGGCTGTTTGCCCAATTATGCCTTTTGTTCCTCAAAGACAATTATTTTTTGGTCAAATGTACTGACTGGCCCAATTATAATTCTTTGTACCCAATTATCTTTTATTTTCAAATAAACAGCCTGAAACATACTTCTCCCAATACAGAACAGCTCGAATTTCGAAACAACTAATGTTCCTCGAAAAAGACCGGAAAAGGAATGGAAAGCGAAATACAAATAAAAGATATAGAAAAAAGTATGGGCTGATGATTGAGTTTGATAATAGGCTATTGTCCTTCCAAGGTTCCCAAAGCCTCTTTAAGAAGTCTTTGTGCTTCTTCTCTCCTCCTAGAAAAGCAAAGGAAACCACAATGAGCGCAAATAGTTAACAAATCGAGCCACAAGCATAAAGGTGCTTGTGACGTTCATGATGTTGGAAGCGAGAAATGAACTGAACGAAATTACAATGGCCCCATGGTTTCAAGTGGACATTAAGGGCCTATTTGGTCTATTGCCAAAACTCGTTTTATAACAGCTTTTTGAAAAGACGTAATACCGCTTTTTTAGTGTTCTTCTAAAACTCTTCTTCTTTGAGTTCGAAGGTTTTTTTTTTTTCGTCGTGTTTTTCGTGAAAAGAAAACTGAAAATCAAACATGTTTTCCTTGTTCTCCTTCTTGTTTAGAACATAAAACAGCTTCAAAAACCGTAAACAAACAGCCCTAAACCTTGACAAAGCCAGTGGTTTTAGTCGGTACCCATAGACTTGCTTGCTTACACACGAGATGATCATGAAGCTGTGGCATAGGCAGGGAGGACAACCCACCTATATCAATAAAAAATAAAGAAGTACAACTCCCAAATCTAAAAAAACAAAGACTGCTTACCCCAAATGTCATACGGGTATCTCGGGTTCTTCAGAGTCTGTATTTGGACATGGAGAATCTTCTAAAGCTCCCAGTTAAAGTTTTAGACCAAATCAACTGGAACTGCTGTTAGTAAATGATGGGTTGACTTTGGTTAGGAATGAAGTGGGTTGAATGGATAAAAGTAGACACCTCTGATGTGGACAGTCTTTCCGGTTTTTCATATCAGGATGGCAGTCCATAGTAGGCTAACAGCCATGACGATGGGTAGAGGCTGTTCAGGGTTTCAGGGTTCCCTTGAGGAGTGGGATAAGGAGCTTTGGTTTCATATTCCCGTCATGATGATCATACTATGATATTATGTGAAGGCAGCTTTGACCAAGATTAGAACTCTTAAGAGTTGAACCTGACGAGACCAAGAAAATTCAAGTGGGGCATGTAGAAGTCTGTAGTGAAAGGCTTTGGAGGAGGTTGGCTACCTAGAAAAGGTGGTGGACATATCCTTCTCAAGAGCATTAGTCTAGACTCAAAATACATCTCACATCCAACTCTATAATCGTTGTTTCAGCTTCTAAAAGTTGAAGAAGTTGCTAGGGTGCTTTAGCGATTATAAAAACATCCTTAGAATGAGCGGAATTGTCATGCATTTGCCAAATACAGGGAGAGTTTTAGAGATCTTGATTTGCTAGCTGAGGTTTAATGCACAAGTGGCTCTGGAAGCTCACCAGGAGAGGGACAGCTCATGGAAGACAACGAAGGTGGTTGTTGTGTTGTCACACATAGAAAGGGATGTGGACAAGCAAGGGTGAGGGATTTTTCCTTAAAATACATTTGTTTCACCACTGGAGATGAACTTAGAAGAAGTTTTGGGATGATAAGTGGAAATTGATCAACCTATGAAAACAAGTTTCTCAAATAAAGCTTTTATTATGGACACTGTTGGACTGGAGTGTTGGTGCATACTGCATATGGGTAAATATCATGTGAACTTACTTTGAATTGGATTTCAAAAACAAATATTCAATTGAGGTAGTTCTGAAACATTCTGTTCTCAAATATCATATTTTCCAAACACCCTCTTGAAATTTAGAGAAGCATACCTCTCGATATCCACCACTGCTTGTTTACGACGTTGTATATGAAGTTCTAGAATGTGAATTAGTGTTGCCCTGGCCTGAAAGGCAGAAGAAACTGCATAATGATGCATATTCAAGAGAACCAAAAAAATATAATGAACAAGAATAAGGAGTACTAAAATAAATCAACCAAATGCAACCTGGTGTGGTCGCAATGAGTTGAGAAGGTGATGTAAGTTGTTGAATATGAGGGATATTGTAGTGTGGGTCCAGCCCAAACTACTTGGCGGCCCATTTGTTATTTTTTTTCTTAAGCCCATTAGGGCTACAAATGTTATAATAAAACCCGGGAGCAGCAAATGATTTTTTTCGAGCAAGCAAATTGGTTTTTTTGGAGCGTAAAAGAAGGCATGTGATATGCTTTTTCTTCGAATGTAAAATCTGCAAAGTGGGTAATTTTTTTTGTTGCAAAGCACAATGATTTGTATGCATCGGGTGAGATCTTTCATCAATCTTTTTGATTTGAGGCTAGATTTGCCTATTAATTTTATTCACTATATTTAGATGATTTCATTGTTTTTGGGACTAAGTGCATCTTTCTGACAGGTTGAAAGCTGTGTTGAACTCGTAGTTTAGAATTAGGTTTTGGTACCTAAATTATTATAGTGATATTTGGTGGACTCACAGAAGGTCCTGGTTTTTCCTCTCTTCTCTTGGGAGGTTTTCCACGTTAAAATTCTCTCTCGTTATTTTTGTGATTATCTCCTTGGTATATTATTTTTCTTGCCGCATTTATCGGGTCTTCTAACAGTTAAATCAACAGCTTTAAAATATTCGCCTCAGGTTTATTTCCAACAAGTGGTACGTAGCCCGGTTCCCATTGTCCGGGTATTGTGGCCGGTGCTGGTTTAAAATGGAGGACCTTCGAGCCGCTTATGATTGGACTAACTCCCTCGTCTAATTATTCTATCCGAAGCCAAGAATGGAAGATATTCTTTATCGCAAGGATTTATATGCGCCTATTGATGGGGATAAAAGTAAACCTAAAGATATGTCGGGCGTAATGGAAGATCACAGACAAAAACAAGAATAAATCTTAATGCACCGTATAGACCAGAAAGGTGTTTCATCACGTGTCACAGAGACTAATGCTATCGAGTTTGGAAAATAACCATGTACGAACGAAAGAATGCACGTAATAAAGCCACTTTGATGAAGGCTAGTAAACTGGGGTGATAAAAATGGGCACACAGCGTGAAAGCACACCGCTGACTTTCAAGGGTTGGTGAACCAGCTTAAATGCTGCGAAGATGAAGATTGAAGATGAGTTGCAAGCATTGTTATTTTCGAAGTTCTTGCCGATAGTCGATACTTCTAGCTTATCTCACTTAGTAACTCGTACCCTAATGGCAATCTAACCATGGATATGGTAAAAGACAGCTTTATTTAATGAAGAAGCTAGAAGGAAGGAATGTGGAATACTTCGAGACCGCAGGCTCTCGCCGCAGAACAGGGAAGAGGTAAAAGAGAGAACCCATGGTCGTGGTAAATCCAAAGGTAGGTCGTAATCCAGAGGAAAGTCTAGTGAAAGAAGAAAGTGTTATCATTGTGGTAAGGAAGGACATATGAAAGAAATTGTTATGCTTGGAAACGGAACAAAAAAGAAGGCAAAAATCGGGAGGAAAGATGAAAAATAAAAATACACAAACGCGATTCGACGAAGATGTGGCAAGCTCTATTTTGAGATGAAGAATGTTTGCCTGCATGTATAATGAGGTTGAGTGGATTATCGATACTAAAGCAAATTTCTTATCATGTTACCCTAATAAGGAGTTCTTCACATCGTGACGCGCCAGAGACTTGGTAATTTGAAGATGGGTAACACCAAATACCCAAGATTGTGGGTAATGCGATGTTTGCATACGCATTGCACGTCGGGTTGTTCATTGACTTCAGAGATGTGCGGCATGTTCCCGACTTACGCCTTAATCTTATTTCCGAGTTGCCTTGATCTGGGAAGGATATGTGAATTACTGCAACGTGTAAATGGAAGCTTACCAAAGGTTCTTTAGTAGCTGCTAGAGGCAAGAAGCACACTTTACAAGACAATTGTGAAAATATGTGGAGATGAATTGAATGCAATCAAGATGGTTCCTCCCTAAATTTATGGCACAAAAGATTGTCATATGAGTGAGAAAAGTGGTTACATATACTAGCCAAGAAGGCTCTCATTCCTTTTTACTAAAGGTGATGCTTTAACTCCTTGTGATTATTGTTTATTTGGAAAACACTAAGAGTTTTTTTTTCTAAATCTTCAAAAAGGAAATCTAATATTTTGGAATTGGTTTATTCTGATGTTTGTGGTCCCTTTGAGGTGGAGTCCTTGGGTGGAAATAGATACTTTGTCACATTCATTGATGATGCATCAAGAAAGGTGTGGGTTTATCTGTTGAAGGCCAAAGATCAAGTGTATCGCTTCCGTAAATTTCATGCCTTTAGCTGGGAAAGAGAGACAGGAAAGTTTTTGAAGTGTCTTCGTACTGACAATGGAGGTGAGTATACATCAAAGGAGTTTAGAAACTACTGCTCAGCACATGGTATTAGACATGAGAAGACAGTTCCTGGTACTCCACAGCACAATGGTGTTGCAGAGAGGATGAACCGCACTATTGTTGAGAAGGTCAGATGCATGCTAAAAATGGCAAAGCTACCCAAAGTGTTTTCGGGGGTGAAGCTATTCAGATCGCTTGTTACTTGATAAATAGGTCTCTCAGCCTTTGGAGTTTGACATTCCGTAGAAGGTTGTATGGACAGGAAAAGATGTTGTTGTTTACAACATCTTAAGGTTTTTGCAAGCTGCACACGCCCCTGTTGTTGCGAGGTCAAAGCTTGATGACAAAGCTTTTCCATGTATCCTTGTTATTGGTGGAAATGAAGAGTTTGGGCAAAGATTAGGGATCCATGAAAAAGAAGATTTCAGAAGTAGAGATGGATATTTTATGAAGATCGACTATTTCGCATTGTGAGAAGACTGGTAAGGTTGTGCTTATCAGTGATGGTGCTATTGATCCTACGCTTATTCATGGTCTTTTGCAAAAGATACCATAGATGGGGAGTGGGAGACCCGGCATTTAAAGCACCGTATATACAACATTATGGGAAGAGAGTGAATAAGTCGTTGGAGCAGGGGAGCAAATTCTCTCAACAAGTCATTTTTAACCTCAAATTAGAAGGACTAATAGAGAAATGCCCATCATCCAAGAACTTCTTCGTAGTATGTGTTGATTACTCGATGAGGGGGGAGCCGAGAATTTTCTACAGCTACGCACTCATGCATAAGGTGTCGGATGAAGGCTATGCAGAAGAAATGCATTCTTGTTAAAGAATGACGCTTATGAGTCGGGTGGAACTTCCAAAGGGCGTAAAGCGCATTAAGGAACAAATGTGGGTGTTCAAGTTGAAGAAAGATAGTGATGGAAAGTTGCCAAGCATAAAGCCTGCTTGGTAGTAAAAGGTTTTGGGCGTAAAAGGGTATTGACTTTTGATGAGATATTCTTCCAAGCCAGAAAATGTCTTCTATCGAGTTGCTTCGAGTTTGACTGCCAGTTTAAACCCTCAGCTCGGTCGCTTAGGATGTGAAGACTCCGCTTCATGGTGATTTGAATGAAGAAATTTACATGTCACAACCTCGAGGGGTCGGAAGTAAAAGGTAAGGAACACATGGTTTGCAAATTAAAGAAAGTCTTTATGGGCTGAAGCAAGCGCTAAGGGCAAAGGGTACAAGAAGTTTGATTCTTTTATATGAAGCCACGAGTATAAGAGGACAAATGCAGATCATCAGAGCGATTTCAGAAGTTTACAGATGGTAATCTCATTATTCTTTTACTTTATGTTGATGATATGTTATTATGGGGAATGATCCAAAATTGATTGGCAAGTTGAAAGAGAGGTTGTTCAAGTCCTTTGACATTAAGGACTTGGGGTCCAGAAACAAATGTCAGGGTATGCGAATTACTCGAGATAGAAAGGCAAAGAAGTTGTGGTTGTCACAGGAAAAGTATGTTGAACGTGTGCTTGAAAGGTTCAATATGAAAGATGCTAAGTCAGTTAGCACACCTCTAGCTAATCACTTTAAGCTTAGCAGAAGCTTATGCCCTACTACAACAGATGAAAAGGAAAAGATGGCCTCTATTCCTTACTCCTCAAGCACTGGGAGTCTATGTATTGTATGGTTCAGCAAGGCCCGATATTGCACATGTCGCAAGTACAGCTGAGTAGATTTATCTCAAACTGTGAAAGGAGCATTGGGAAGTAAAGGAATGGATCTTCAAATATTCGAGGGGTACTTCAAAATTGTGTTTGAAGCTTAAATTCAAACCAAAGTGTTAGGAAGGTTTTATGCATGCCGATATGGCAGTGACCTGGCGGTAGAAAGTCGACTGGTTTTTATTCACTTTGGCTGGGAGCCGTTTTCATGGCGCCTAAGTTACGGCAGGTCGCTTGTCTACCATCGAGGCGTAATATATAGCAGCAACCTAAGCAAAGAAAAAGAGATGTTATGGATGAAGAGATTTCTCCAAGAGTCAGGGAAGGTTTGAGGCAAGATGAGTATGTCAGGTTTTGTGATAGTTGCAGTGCTATGGACTTGAGAAAGAATACTGCACCATTCCCGTACAAAGCATTGATGTGAGATATCATTGGTTACTAGGATGTCATTGGAAAAGAGCTTATGAAGCTTAAGAAGATTCATTACGCATTTTAATCCCTCCCTGATATGATGACAAAAGTTATTACTGTGAGAGAAGTCGCTTTGTGCCTGTCACTTCCTAAGATGGACTTAACTCGAGATGTTAGAGCGTAATCTCCCCTTATGTTGGCCGAGGGGAGATTGTAGTGGGTCCAAATTTTCAAACTACTTGGCGGCCCATTTTGTTATTTTTTTTTTCTTAAGCCCATTAGGCTACAAATGTTAAGTAATAAAACCGGGAGCAAGGCCGATTTTTGGGAGCAAAGAGCCTGTTTTTTTGGAGCGTAAAAGAAGGCATGTCGGTATGCTCGAGCGTAAAACTAAAGGGCAATTTTTTTGTTGCAAAGGTAATGCCTGCATTTGTATGCAGACCGGGTGAGATCTTCAATAACTGCTTTTGATTTGTTAGATCTACTATTAATTTTATTCACTATATTTAGATGATTTCATTGTTTGGGATCTGAAGTGCATCTTTCTGGACAGTTGGAAAGCTAGGTGTTGAACTCAGTTTAGAATTAGGTTTGTACCTATAAATTATTATAGTGGATATTTGGGTGGACTCCGACAAAGGTCCCGTGGTTTTTCCTCTTCTCTCTTTGGGGGAGGTTTTCCACTTTAAAATTCTCTCTGTTATTTTTGTGATTATCTCCTTGTGATATTATTTTTCTTACGTATTTATCGGGTCTTAACAAAGTTAAATCAACAAGTAAAAATATCTGGGCCAGGTTTATTTCCCAACAGATATGTCCTCAACCCTTTCTTAGATATTGTGATGAGTCTTCATCAAGAACTTCTTCAGTAAGCTCCAACAAGTGCAACTGCAGTTCTCTGTTAAGGGACCGTAATTCCTTCTTGAAATCTAAAGGAGTGTAAGTTTGCATCATCAGATAGTTATGGCTACACATTTACAGTTATTTATTCAAGAAAAAATCCAAGCAAAAACAATCTGATGGCTATATCATTTAAATTTTATATCAGGAGTACAAAGTCCACATAATTTTATCAGTGGAAAACTATCCTCGCTTTTTTTTTTCATCAATAGGCCTATGTTTGATTCTTGGAAAATTCAAGGGAAGAAAAAAATAAGAGAAGATGAAAGATACTTCTCTTGTTCAGTGTTCATAAAAAGTTTCCTCACAACTGCCTAAAGAAGATGGAAGAAAAATATTCTAGCATTTTCTTCACTTTGTTTCCTAACCTTTTCCTCGGCGTCTAAACAAAAACCATTTTCCTTAATATTTTTTCCTTTTCCTAAGCACTTTTCAACACTAAACATAACCAAAATTAAATGTCACATCATTGATTGGATGTTAAGTGTCACACCAGCAACTGAAAGAAATCAGTAAACAGAATGATGAGTTAGTTGGCTAGATAAAAACGAACTATGGAAATAAATGAGAGGAAAGAAAGGCAGGAGGATTTAGATGACTGGATATTAAAAAACCATGGAAATAAAATCAAACAATCAGAAATATAGTATTGATATTCTCTGAAAATGCTTATGGTTTGTCTAAAGGATGATAATCCAGATAGCTTGTAAGACTCGAAATCTTACAAAGTAATCAATGTAATTAGACTATGATGATAACCATCTGATAACCCGAATGATAGTTGTTAAAATTGAAGAACAATCATAACTTAAAAGGGGACAAACTGTCAGGAAAACTTCATATCTTCATCAGGCACTATCAACAAGCAAAACATAGTCATTCAATACTCAACTGACTGGAAGGTCTAGATTGTTTAACATATATACTTCTGAGACGCAGCAACTCTGATACAATTTTTTTTTTGTCCATTTAGAAGTGATGTGAGGATCTGTAGTATGTCTTCCATGAGACCTTGTTTGGAGACTTTAGGGTCAAAGTAATTCTTTTTTTTTTTTTTTAATTACATGAGTAGTCTACTTTTCAAAATTATTATCAAACTAGTCTCTCACATATTTGAAAACCACATTCACCAAATGAGATTTTAAAAATTAACCTTAAAATCACATTAACTAATTATGGTTTTAAGGTTAACTTTAAACCCTGATGATAATAAAACACTTTTATTGTCTTAAAAAAAATACATTTCATAAAAAAATATTTTTCAATTTTTAAAATAAATAAATATAAAGATATTAAAAGACTTTAGGATATAATCAGTCATTTTAACAAAATATAAAATTGATTGATTTATATGAATATTACGATTTACGCTTTTGCATTAAATATATTTTAATAAATTATAATTTTAACATGAAATAATATCATATTTGATACGTTGTTGTAAAAAAATAATCATAATTTCATATTTATGTAATTTTATATTTATCCCTTAATTTCATATAATATTGAAAATTTATTATAAAATATTAAAATCATAAATTTTAAAAATATATAATTTAAAATCAATTTGATAAAATAAATTAATGCACATACTTTATAATTTCACTACTTGTAAATAAGTAAAAATGTTTTTCTACAAAGTAATACATGTTTATAAATTAAATATTGAAGACAATTAAATTTTTATTTAAAAGGTAATAAATAAATTTTAACAAAAATAAATTTTAAATTTTAAAATAAATAAATATAAAGATGTTGACAGACTTTAAGATTTTTTCTTTAAATAAATATTTATCTTGATTGCAATTGCTTTAATTATATTTATAAAATATGGTAATTCTGTTTAACAAAATATAAAATTGATTTTTTTGAATATATATATATGAATTATGTTAAGGTACACTATTGTACCAATAAGAAGGAAAATAGAGCCCAATTTGGCCATATTACCTAGAAATGTACTATGATCACGAAATTGATAAAAACAAGCTAGTAACTCTTCATTATACCCAAGTTGTCCATATTACTTTCAAATGTACGATCATCATGAAATTAATAAAAACATGCATTTTGTGAATAACTCTTTATTAAACCGAAAATTGTCCTTTTATTTGTTGACTGGTGGAACCACCCAAAGGCACATAGGAAAGAGTGATAGAGTGAGGGGGAGAAAATTTTCAAGCAAAAAAACCCTAGCTTTCGTCCATCTTTATTTTTAGAGGAAGTTCAGTTTAAGCTGAGGGATTAAAGGGGTGAGAGAGTGAGATATAAAAAAAAAATTATTAGTCCTACTCAAGATTTTTCTTACTTTCTTATGGCCTTTTTTTTTTCACAATAATTTACAAAGTCTTTTGACTAATTAAATATCTTGTAAGTATAATCTTGCATTCCCTTAATACTTAGACTTAGTCGTAAACAAATAATTTAGACAAATCTGGAATAATATAAAGAAAATATCAAAGACATAATGAATAATTACGATCATATATATAAAAAAGTCTTTATTAATAATATATATATATATATATATATATATATATATATATGGTATTTGGCTTATGGAGTACTGTAAGCTTATCGGTACCAATTTCCTAGGATCGCAAAGATTACTGGTTTCCGACCTATATACCTTAGTTAAAATATAAAATAAAATATTTTTGAAGCCATAAGATTTCGAGAAACCCTTGGGTGATTTCCCTGCTGCAAAAGAAACAAGATTTAAACATATAAATAAACTAAGTGAATTAAACATTAAACAAATTTCATCAAAAGAAAACACATCTTTATACAAAGAGTGAATAAAGCTTTCGTACCGAAGCTTTTTGGATCCTTATGCTGAAAGCTTTGACATATATCACAAAGAGAGTGGAGAGAGAGAGAGGTTGGATATTGGTAGAGGGCTCAAAGATATGAGATGTTGGAAATTATGTTTCGTAGGCCTAGTAAAATGGGCAGCTGACAAATGGGGTTGACTATAAAGTAATGTTTTGAAAATCGAATTGGTCATAGAATAGGAAAAGTTATCAATTCACGTTTTATTAG
This sequence comes from Tetrastigma voinierianum, assembly GCA_016808115.1. Classification (NCBI taxonomy): domain Eukaryota; kingdom Viridiplantae; phylum Streptophyta; class Magnoliopsida; order Vitales; family Vitaceae; genus Tetrastigma; species Tetrastigma voinierianum. The sequence goes on along the minus strand of JAEQBH010008906.1, from coordinate 65,057 downwards.
TCGAATCGATGATACCATAAATATATATATTTTATATATTATAAAATAAAAAATAAATTATAAATTATAAACTTTTAATTTATATATTAAAATACTTAAATCAAAGTTTTAATTTAAAATTTAAAATTTAAAAATTAATTTTTGTTAAATGGATAAACTTTGAAATGTTTTTTTTAATTAGAATTCATTAAATTGATAAATGGATAATGCTTAATTATTGTTAATTTTTTATGTAACATTTTTACTTTTTAGTTTTTAGGTTTTGTTTTTCGATTTTTATTATTTAGTAAATTAATAATTTACTTTTTGATAAAGATTAGATTACAAATTTAAATCAAGATATGTAACAACTAACTACTAAATCATTATCTTTACCGAATCAATATTTAAAAAAGTATAATAATAATAAATTTAAAAAATTAAAATTTAATCAAATAAAATAATCAAGATACATGTCAAATTTAAATATTACTATATTTAGATTGTGAAGATAATTACAGGATAAAAATGGTATATATATATAGTTCCTAAAAAAACAATCTAGATGAAATAGGAAATAAATATAGGATATAAATTAAAAAATGAATTGAATTGAAAAGATTACAACAACAACGCAGAGTCGTCGAGGTGAAATAAGATAAATATAGGATATAAATTTAAAAATGAATTGAATTGAATTAATGAATAAATAAATAAAAGATATAAATTTGAAATTGAATTGAATTAAAAGGATAACAGCAGCAATGAGGAGTCCTGTAACAAGGAGACAACTCTTACACAGAGGAGATGACGGTAGCATAAAGGGGACGTCGGTAGCAAAGAGGAGGAGACGGCGGCGCAAGGTAAGAGGGGTAATACCCCCATCAAATGACGTCGTTTCGATGTTAAACACATCAAAACGATATCGTTTTAACGTGAAAATTAAGAAAATACAAAATAAAATTCATCAAACCTCTTGATTGACCGATTCATCCAGTTCGACGGTCTAATTGTTCGTTCATCCGATTCAATATTGGTTCGAAGTCACTTCGGTCTAATTAACTGAACCAGATCAGAACGATGACGGGTTGATAGTCAAACCGATCGGACCGGTCGGTTCGGTTTTTAAAACACTACTAGTGAGACTACCTACATTACAGTTGGAACATTGGAAATTGCAATTGGCAATTGGGAATTTATGAACGTTCAGCCAAAATTGGTTGGTTCATCACGTTCAATGGTCCAACTTTCATTTTGACGGTTCTCGAATGGTTAAATGAGATTCCGGTTCTAGGGACCGAATCGAAAAACAGGCTGATCTACGGTTGAACCGGTTGGATCGAATAATCCGATCCAGTTTTTAAAACATTGGTGAAGACCACTAAGACCCATATGAGTATCAACTTCTTAAAATCTGATTTTGAAGTCAATACAATAACTTACTACAAAGAATCCAATACACTTCAATACCCAATTTAAATAACAACAAGATGAAGCTTAGATCTATGACCTATTTTCTACTACATACAAACTTCCCATGAACTAGTATTTGTAATCTAATAATGTAGTGTTATCACCTATCAAAACTACCTTTTTAATCATTGATTGAGTTACAAATTCTACTTATTATGTGATAAAATTCTCACGTTTAAGCTTCCAACTAAAGAAAATGTTATGGTCATGGTATCTATATCTCATATCATTTCGATCACCTACAGAAACACAACATCTCAAGCATATGAGATATCATGGTGTTTTTATTGAGAATAATATTGGCCACCAACCTTAATCAATAGCGACACAATTCATAAGGATATGTGGTCATCTTAAGGTTTACCCATTAGTTAAAGTCTTAAATTAATTTTGACATAAGCTCAATATCCTCTTAAGGTTGGGAGTCCATGTAGGGTAGTAGCTTAGTAAATCATGCCAACTAATAGACTTATATTATGATTCACCATGGATCATATCTAGTGTACATCAAATATATATACTAATGTACTCACCAAGAGAAAATAGATAGGCCGATAGCGTGATGTGAGATTTGTGTAAATGTGAAACCCCGGGAAAATCAAATTTTTCTGAAAAGGGTAAAATGGTAATTTCGGTACAAATCCATAAATTTTTCAGATCTCGGATGACGAAACAGACTTCACCGTTGGAATCTTCTCACGAAATCTAACTACCACGTCGAATTTCGTCGAATTATGAGATTGTCGGAATTTCACGTTTTTCGAGGCACTGAGTGTCGGGTGCCGTAAAACGGTTTGTGAGAGACATGTGATGTAACAAAAGTCACCTACTACATGTACTCATGTGACACATGTTGCATGATTAGTGAGATGATGGAGATTAATGACTTAGATTAAGCCATATGTCAAAAATCAAGACAAAAGACGATGAGAATTATTGGAAAGTTTAATTGAATAAAGACAAAGATGAATAGTTTTCTTCTTCAATTTGAAGAAGAAAACGTGCTGTAGAGGGCTGGAATTCGGGCAATAGGTTGGTGTTTCAATTTTAGAGAGAGAGAGCTACTATCTCAGATTTCTACTGCTCGTATCAGCTTCGCTCGACTCGGAAAGCAAGAAGCAAAGTCTATCCACGCGACGAGGGTTACGCGTGGGCACAAATTTTGTGGAGTTCCGACAACTCCAAGAGGTAGGGATCTTTTCCTACTTGGTTTATTATTTGGCTAAGAGTTATTTTATGGATAGGGATTTGTTGAGGTCTGAAAGGCCGTGTTAACGGTCTCAAAATCTTGAACCATAAGAATTTATCATATGGTCATGTAAATGTCAACCCGATTGGGTTTCCACTGCTCACGTGATGTGCCAGTGATTTTGTATGGTTTGAGTAATTCAAAATGAATTGCTTGATATGTTAATTAGTCCATGTGAGATAAATTTGGTGTAATTGATTATGAATTTAATAACATGATTTATGTTAGTTAATTATGTTAGTATATACATGTTTTATATATTAGCATGAAATAATGAATTTGCATACGATTCCATATGCATTGGGGTAACCTATAATATTAGGTGTGAGTGCATGACATGAAAGAAAACAAAAACGAGAATGTTTGTGAAAATGAATTTCGATGGAATATTTTTCGAAGAATTGTGTTGGGAGATTGTCCAACAAGTCACGTCGGAGGAGCCCATGACTTGTTTCGGAGGGTTATCCAACAGATTCGTCTCGGAGGGTTGTCCAATAAATTTTACCAAAGCTCGGTAGTGTGTTTTTGAGAACAAAAAGCTTTTGTTTTTAAAACTATATTTTTATCTCACATTTGGCCTAGGCATGTGTGAGGGAGTCGGTGAGGACACGAGACATGGGATTGGACATGTAGACATTCAAGTAGGATCATGTATTTGCTCGAGTGTGTTTGTTTGCCATGACATGTGCACTTAGCGGGAGTAACCCATGCAGACCGAGACACTACTGGGCATTGCTCACCCCGTCGAGGGATCATTATTTCGCAGATACGTAAGATATGAGATCGGCGCTCACTAGAGGTCGTTGCTTTTGGAAGAAAGTTTGATTGTATTTTCAGATTCATTTTGTATACGATGGACTTTAAATTTTAATATACGTTTGAATTAAGAGGATTTATTAACTCGAACCATGTAATATAGTTTATATATATTTTGTGAGTATTGATGCATGAGCTCATGGCCATTTTACTCACATGTGGACCCTAAGATGGTCATTGTAAAATGTCAGGGACATGTTGTATTTTAGGTAGAGCTCCCCCTGCGACAAAGGAGACTCGCCTCGAGCCCGTGGGAGCGTGCTGAGTTACCCGACATCCACTAGTATTCCAAAGTTGACGGGTTGTTTAAACACACCTCGGGTTTTGGAGCCACAAGAACTAGGAAAGGGGCCTATGTGCAAGTGCACGCTTCAGATTTATAAATACGGTAAAAATCGGGCAACCCGATATCGATCCACAGGAGGCGTGCTGGATCAAGTTGGAATTGGCCTCATTTATATTATCTTGACTTAAAAGTCTTAATGAATGTCTAATTAATGTATGGAATTAAAACTAAATCTAATTAACTCAGAATACTAGGAAAAACTAGGGTTTTGCCTCCCCGCCAGCATTTGACATTATTACTTCTACAGGAATTATTACTACTATTAATGATTTCTCGATGACGGGGTGATCATGCCTATAAGATATCCTCTCTCGAGGTGTATCTGCCTATCTCGCTAGTAAAGTTGGGTGCATCTTTGCCCGACCCTATACTCGGAAACGCTTAAATGCTCAAACCCTAATCGCCACACTCGGAATCGGGATATCTCTATTCGCCTATTGAACAAGGGTCGCTCTACTCATATCCCTGGGAGTCTTTATCTCTCAATCTCGAATACCCAACAAGATCATGTCAATGTTGGCCAGACATCACCATGGAAATAAAAACCACGTATATAACAAATCGATGATAATCTAAATAAACCGAATAAGATTAGATTTAAACCTAATCCATACAACTCAAAGGTTCAACAAAACAAATTTAGAAACACACTGAATTTAATACAAGCATAGTTCTAAAATCATTAATGGTTTTAGAAGAGAAATACAAAAATACGAGTCTTTTTGATCTCTCGGGTTGCTCCTGCTTCGTTTTCCGCTCCTCGTCCGTACGTTTCTCGATGCTCCCAAAATTCTCTCTCTCGTGCTTTTTATAACTCGATGCGTGAATCGCGGTCGTCGCGACGCGTAAAAGTCGCGACGCTGGGTCGCTCTTGACTTTTATTCGTGGGACCAACGCCGCAACGCCGCGAACGCTACGACGCCGGTAACGCAAAGCCGAACGTCACAACGCCGAACGCCGCAACGCTGGTACCGCCGCTGCATGTTGCTGCTAGGTTTTCACTTCTTCTTCTTCGCATTTCCAAAAAGCTTTTGAAAACCACCATATTCACCTGCAATGCACACAATATTCAAAAATAAGATATCGGGCAATAATGCACTTATTAATGTATAAAATAGCACTAAAACATAGTAAAGACGCGGGTATGACTTGAGTGTTTTAGACACTCATCACACTCCTCTAACTTAGCTTCTCGTTTGTCCCTAAGCAAGAAACATACTCTAAAACCAGTATTACTACAAGAAAATAAATACTAAACTCAACGACACGAGTGCGATGCAATATGTTGGCAAAGGAGTGATAAAAATGAACCGACTCACAAATCTTCCCTTGTTTCAAATTCTGCAGGATCCATAGGGGCCGTTCCCACTTTGAAAGAATTCAGCTGAACACGATTCATTTGACAAGTGACTCAACCTCCTAGGTTTTCAATGGCCTTTCCTAAGAAGTCTATGTTCATGTGATACACGATCTCTAGCATATAACTCAGTTCCGGTACCCCCAAACTTGAATTCAACTAGCCTATTTGAGATAGTCTAACTACGGAAGAATAAGAACACACCCTTTTTATTCAAACTAACCATAAACCAACAATAAACTACTTATTACCTTATAAGGAATGGAATGTATGACTCAGCATCAACATCACATAAATATTGCACTAGACATGGAAAACTGCCATCCACATAACCCAATAGATCATTGCTAATGAGCACATGCATAAATCGAGACTTCCATAATAGGTAATTCATACGATCCAACTTGATAGATACCAAGTGTGTGCAATTAAGTCAAGAGCGGAAGGGAAGCCAATAAATATAAATAAATAAATTTACAAATGAATCTCTATTTATTGCATCATGTCATGCTTTCAAAAGTTCAATCACAATAAACTCCTACCATTCTTAGACATTTAGAAACACATTTGACACAACTATCCCTTCCTAAACCACTAAAGAGTTTCGTAGACAAAGTCTTTATGAAGGGATATGACTGATTATCCATTTGCATGATCTTCTCTAAAGTCACATCTCTTCTTATTACTATCTTACGTATTAAGTGATACTTTCACTTAATATGCTTACCATTTCAATGGTTTCTTGGCAGTGACGGACCAAAAAAATATAGTTAAGGAGGGTAAAATATTAAGAGGGCATTGTAGCATAATAGTTAGGTAATTGTTCCCAACCTCAAGATCAAGAGATTAATTCCCATTGAAGACAATTTTTTTTTTCAAAAATTTTAGGAGGAGTAAATGCCTCCCCTAAGCACACTTTAGGTCCGCCTTTTTCTTGGTTTTTCAGCTAGACTATCGTCTCATTATTGTAATATAACAATACCAAGACATAGGGGTGTTCATAAATTTTAAAAAACCGCCAAAACCGCGATTTTCAAAATTCATAGGTTTGGATTGGTTTGAAATTTTTGAAAAAGCGACACATCGGTCTACAGCCTTGGGGTGATAATCACGGAACCGAACTGACCCAAACTATTGGTTTAATATATATATTCAAATTGCGAGACAGATAAGTAATAGATATATTTGGTTCGCCTTTATGCTTTATTAGGCTATTCACAAATTCCCATATTTATATTCTATTCAATATTCAGACTATCTTACTTCATTAACTTGGGTTTAGTTGTCTAACCCATATATGTTGTATGTTGCAAGTGATATATGTTATATATTATTATTTTTTTTTTCTTAAGTCTTAACCTATTTTTTGTCATCTCACATTTTGCAGGAAGTTTCAATTCTCATAACTAAGGTCCAAAGTTGAAGAAAATCAATCTCCGACTGTCCCACTCATCTGCAAATCTCCTACAGTCCAGCCATCTACATTCTTCTCTTAAACCTCCATTGTTCCCTGTATTTGTAATATCGCCTATTGTAAGTGAAACTTCTGTGTTATTTTTTAAATTATGTTTCTTTTTTCTTGTGGATTTGTATTTGAAGTAGGTAATGAAAGAACTCATCGCGCCTTTGTGGGTTCCAAATTCGATTTCCTAATTTATTTTAATTCATGTCTTTGTGGGTCGGTAAACTCACGTTGATAAAAATTACATACAACATGTTACTCTTTTCGCCCGGGCCGTAATTTATTGACTTTTTTCGTTGAATTTATTGACTTATTTCCACATCTCAATAAATTCAAATTAAATGTATATATGAAAATAATATTTTATTTTATTTTTATATCATCTAAAAATATTTTTTAAGGATTTATTCTTAAGTTAAATGTGGATGTTACCATATATCTGTAAATATTAAATTCCAAGTCTAAAGTATTAAACTAAATAAAAATTGCCTTACATAAATTTTTAATTCTATTTATGATATTGTGTTCTCTATACTACTATAATATAGTTTTTATAATGCCTATTAATTGTATTTAAAGAAATAAATCGAATTAAAGTGTTTAGTTATAAAAAGAATTGAATTAATTTCATAATTGTTGTAAAATTAATTTAGTACAGATCATACAGTAAATTTCAAATAATTAAATTTATTTAAGTCTTCTTTTTCCTATGATATTTCTAATAACTTTCAACCCAGATATAATATAAACAATGTTTTAGATAATGTACTATCAATTACCCATGTTGAAACTAGTAGCTTAATGTGAAAGTGAATTAATCTTTTGTTTTAAAGAAGGCTAAACAAATGTAGGTGGTTGAAAACTTTAGAAGATAATAAAAGTAGACACTAGCCACAATACCAAGAGAGTATTTGTTTTTTATTGATATCAACAAGAGTTTTGATTATCACTTTAAGGACAGACCTGATACTCCTCCCCCGTATTTCCTGGTGGTCCCACTTCAGTGAAGTCCCACCGTATAATCCCTGTGCGGAAGATACGGTGGGACCACCTCTATAGAGGAGGCACTGCTGCATGAACAACAATTCCAATTTACATGCATATACAAAAACCCGAATAATTATAGTAAATGAGGTCTCATAAAAATTTCAATATGAATATCGTAGCGTTTCTAAGAGTATCAGGATTTAGGGGTACAAGTAGAAATGAATAAGTCTAATACATCAAACACAAATGGGGAGCAAATGCAATAGAGTAATCATACCTGTGGCGGGAGAAATGACACAACTGGGCGCTGACAGGGCCCTACGAATCGTCTGACATAGGGAACATATTTAAAACAATAATGTGAGATAATAAATCTGCATGAGGCATATTATATGGAAAATAACATTTTTAGTATTTTTCAATGTTCTTTCTCCTCAAACCTTTCCGTTTAATTTCTCAGAAGTTCCTCATTAGAACATTTCACAAAAAACCCAACTTCTTTACCCCCAAGTCCAACATATGCAAATCATGCTCCACAAATAGTCGACACGATGTTAAGAAACCATAATCGTGACCCGTACAATAACATGCTGCTAATAAAACATGTATAGCCATCAAGTAATAAGATAACTTTGAAATGCACCAAAATCATGAGTATTAAAATAGTTATACTATATTTAGAGAAACAACAACGTCCATACCACATACCCATCATAAACCGTCGGTAAGCCGACCTCATGACACCATGACAACTAATGAACCTGTGGTTACACCCGCCATCACGTATAATCCAACCACCCTCCAGACTCGCCATCAATGCGGCACCAACAAACCCGTAGAATCCGCCATCACGTGGCACTAATAAACCCCGCAAGCCCGCCATCACGTGGCACCCAATAAACCTCCCGAGTAAACCCGCCATCACGCGGGCACCTAATAAACCTCCGGCAACTCTGGCCATCACACTAACAAACCTCCGTAAACTTGGCCATCACGTGGCACTAACAAACCCCCGAGTGAACTCCGCCCATCACGCGGTCCTCTACTAACCCCCTCCCAGAAACCCCGGCCATCACGTGGTAACCAATATAACCGTTCCTTTTCTCACGTGTACCTTTCCAACAATACCGTATTAGGGTTAATCCACAAAATCTCAAGATCCACTTTTTTTTTTAACAATAGTTTTTCAAGATAATTTACAACCTCAATCCATAAAAATTCAAATATCCAAACACCAATCGACTCATCCACGAAATACGTGAAACTTGCATATAGTTAAAATGTTGACAAAATTCACATGAAATGATAACTTGTTTTATATGAAACCGAAAATCATGTTTGAATGCAACCAATCATCTTATCAAAGCAGTATATATTTAAAGTATTTAATCACAATAGATATATCAACATAATACCCCAAATCATTTAAAAGCATATAAACCACTCATTGGGACCATGACGCTCGGCCCCGCCTCCCCGCAAGATCGCTCACTCGGCCGTGAGTGCCTATAATATAGATAAACCCACTTAGGCTCTAATAACTGAACCAACCTTAGGATGCCCCAAGGCCTGAATAACCCTGTTGAACTATGAAACTATCCAAATTGACTCCGATTGTGTCCACTACACACGGGCCCTATCCGATATCTAAAATTGGGGTTTTTCACTCGGGAGCTAATTTCTTGAAATTGAACCGTCCAATAATTCCTAAAAACATCCAATTTCACTAATACAACTTCAATTTTGCCAAATTTGACCAATTGGTACTCTATTTCAACCCGACTTCTGCAATTAATTCAAACAACCTAAAATGAAAACTAACCAAACGACGTCCAAAAATTTACAAACCATATCAATGGAAAGCCCAAGAGACCAGAACTCATTAAACACATCTTGGTCCAACAAATTTCCGGTGGTGGCTGAAACTTGATCCCACCGGCCTACTAACTTTGTTACCAGAATCCCAAACGGTGAGGAATTCAAAGCACCACAAATGTGTCAGGGGTCCAAAAATGGTGGAAATGAGCTTACGGTGGCCTAAGTGGCCGAAAATTGAAAAACTGGCGACAAACCGGGCACTACACAGCCCGCATCTCGCCGCCCAGACGGCCAAGTTGCAGTGAATTTCACAAATGGCCACCGGCCGGTGGCGCACTCTAGGCCGGCTCGTAGCACGGTGGTGGCCGTTGGCACTCTCCGCGAAAAATTTCCACGCTCGCAATGATCTCAATGACCATCAATCACGTTTGAGAATTTTTTCTTAGGGTTTGGGAGCTCAAGAGGTGTTTAGGGGCTGGGGTTCCTTCGCATCACAAGTTATGCTTATATAGGCCTAGGTCGCCGTAAAAATTTAGCACGCTGGGATAATCGTTAAAACACGCTGCCAGAAATTGACGGATTATAACTTTTATCCGTAAGTCGGATTTGACGCTCGACCAGCCTATAACTCGTGACGACGAGGCATATGAATGGTGTCTTAGTAAACCCAAACTATTCATCCTTGTAAAAGTCAACTTTGGTCCATATATCAAGTGTTGGTCAAACCTGGTCAAATTTAGTCAAACTTGGTCAAACGTGTTTAAACTCGTATATTTGGTGCATGTCATTACATTTAGATGTTAAAATAGTTGAATAAAAATATGGAATTTTGTTATGAAGATGTATATAAAAATATGTAAAAATATAAAATGCTTTGTTACTCATATCAATCCTCCATGGTCACTACCATCATTATTTTATTTATGAAAACAAGTTTATATTTCAATTTCAATTTCTAATATAAATATATCTTATTAATTGTCAGATGGATGAGGATGTGCCATTAAATGTTGAAGGTTACATCGAAGAGGAAATAGTATCAAAAATTAAAAAAGAATAAGGCAAAGTGGATAAATTGGAAAACAATAGCTGTTCACAAAGAAATATGAACGTAAAAACCACTAACTCCACAAAACTAAAAGAACGGAAGGGAAGTGAGGGGTAAGAAATTTTTTGAATATAAATTCAGCTTCACTATAAATAATCGGTGGAGAAAAATCTACGACATCATGCAATTATTATGTTAATCTTATGCTAGTGATTATAGAAAGAGTAGGACTAGTAATTTATGGAGTCACTTAAATCAAATGTAGAAAACTATAGAATGATTGATAAGAAACAAAAGACCATTAGTTTTGATTACTAAGAAAGAGGTCGAGGATAGTGATGGTGCTAAGATTGATAGAATTTTAAAGGTTGTTACAGATCCTCGAATCAATTAGACAAACTTTACATCAATGATTATTTGTGATGAATCTGCCTTAGAGTCGTTGAAGGGAAGGGATTTAAGGATTATTCTCGCTATTGTGGAACCTAGATTTGTAATTCCTTCTCGCATCACCGCTTGGAGATATTGGGTATGAAACTTTTCATGGAGAATAAAAACTTTGAAAAACCATTTGAAGAATGAACGTCATGTTTAACAACCGATACTGGTCATCCTGCTCGTAATTATAATTATATGTATTTAACTCCGCTCATTGATCGATCAAGATTGGAAGTTATAGAAACAGATTTTGAACTTTTGTCAAGTTCCTAATCATAAAGGAAGCACAATTGGAAGGGTAATTGAGAGTTGTTTGTTGGATTATGGCATTGATCATGTTCTCGTAATTATTGTCGATAATATTAGTTCTAATGATTTAGCTATTGCATATTTTAAAGATCAATTTTATTGGAGGTGTAAGGTCTTAAACAATGAATTCTTGCATGTTCGTGTTCTGCACATATTTTATATATTGTTGTTCAAGATGGTTTGAGAGAGCATAATGAGTTTGTTATCGAGATCCGAAATGCAGTTCGATATGTTAGATAATCTCCAGCTAGACTTTATGCTTTTTAAAAGTGTGTTTGAATATGTGAAAATATCAAATAAAAATCTTTGTGTCTGATGTGGAGACTAGGGTGGAATTCCACTTATTTGATGTTGTATACAAAGAGAAAATTTGAAGCAATTTTTGTTAGGTTACATCATCATGATGCTAAGATAAGAAACATTTTGAGAAAGAGAAAATTCATGGGCCTCCAGAAAAAGAAGCATTGAATAGAGCAAGGGTGTTTGTTAAATTCTTGAAGATGTTTTATGATGTTACTTTGTGCTTTCTGATCTTGCATGTTACTTCAAATATTTTTTTTAAAGAACTGGTGGCTATGCAAAGAACATTGCAAAAAAATGGCTAATGGGGGATAAAGTGATAGTTGTCTATGCATGTAGAATTGAGGAATATTTACAATATCAAAATTTTGAGTAATATCAATTATTTATCGCGATGTTACTATTGCTTTCGATCCCCGATATAAGATGAAGTATGTGAAATTGTTTTACTAAATATATGAAGTGCAGGAAATCATACAAAAATTGCTTTGATAACAAACTTTCAGAATCGATTGTATGAACGGTGTTTAAGATTTTATTCAAGTAACTTGGGAATGAAATAAATAATTCTACTAGATTAAAAGGAATTGATGATAATGATAATGATGATATCGATGATGCATTTGGAAAATAAATTTGAATAGATATATTTGGAGACAAAATCAAATTGAAAAGTATTTGTTATAATCTTGAAAAGTTTGATCTTTGATATTTTGGATTGGTGGAAGTTGAATGCTTATAATTATCCGACATCGCTAAAGATGACAAGAGATATATTGACAATTCCTATTTCAACAATCGCTTTTGAATCCGCTTTTAGTACAAGTGGACGTATACTTGATGCATTTAGGAGTTCATTATCTCTTAAAACATTGAAGACACTTGTTTGTTCACAAAATTGGTTGAAGAAATATCACACAATCAATTTGCAAAAAATTTTAGAGGAGGTTGAAAAGTATGAAGACATTACACAAGGTATTATACATAAATCTTTTGGTTTGGTAATTTATATTTTGTGATATATAAAATGACAACTCTTTTTTTTTCTATGTTTTGCTATAAATTTGAGAATCAAGTAAAATTATGGAGGAAGATTCGGTGGAAGAGGATATGTGAAACTTTGAAATGTGAAGTTTTTTTCTATGTTTGTCAGGTTGTGTAAAATTTAAATTTTATCGATAATTCAGATCAACGCAATGTAATTGTAGCACTTAATTTTCTTAGGTATTTTAAACTATTTTCTTATCATGTTTGTTGAATATTTTATTGTACAATTTCATTTCAAGTTTATGAAAAAAAATGTTGACTATTTTATTTATAATTATTTATTTTACATACATAAATTGAGTTCAAATCGCGGTTCAAACCGCAAAACCGAACCAAACTGCAACATTAGGTTTGGTTGGTTTGAGTACATTGAACGGTTTGGATTGTATTGCAATTTTTTTCAAATGAGCTGTTGAGGTAGGCCTGATTGAATATGATGCTCAACTAACTAAAACCGATCCACTTTAACGCTCCTATCAAGACATAACTTCTTTTAGTGCTTCCAAGGAGCAACATACTCAACTTCTACAGTAGAGTCAACAATACAATATTGCTTCACATAAACTTCTTTAACTAACAATCTCATCACGAAATGTACATAAAATTGAAGGTAGACTTACAATAGACAAGGATACGCACGTGCAAAACTCGTGACATTTTTTAAACCCTACTATATAAGCAGGCATTAGACTCTTTTGAGTCTTTTCCATACGCCATTCTCGCAGTCTCCTCGTTTTCCCGCCATTTCGCTTGCGAAGAAGAAGTACAGGCCTAAAACCCTAGACAATCTCATCGTTCACGAAGATGTCGCTCAAAATCTCAAGAAGCTGGTACGATTCTTATTCTGATCTTCTCTTTCTTCTCTTTTGTACTCGCAAAACTGATTTGTGACATAGGGCTTTTCTCTATTTATGAGGGCAAAGGTCACAGAGCAGGATTGCCCCCATTTGCTGTTCTATGGCCCATCTGGATCAAGCAAGAAACCCTAATCATGGCCCTTCTCAGATACAGATGTCTGGACCCAGCGCTGACAAGGCCCTCTCTTCTATTTTTCTGCTTTTGTTTTTCGTTTTGGGTTGTTTGGCTGGTCAGAAAATTGCACTGGGTTTGTACTTGTTCAGTAAGGAAATGTACGCTAAGCTATTTAGATTTGGAAAATTGATTATTAGTTTCTAGTGGGGACAAAAATATAGACCTGGACTCAGCTTGAGTTCTTCTTTCTGAAATGAAAGAACTGGAGTAATGCTAACTTCTTATTCTCCTCTATGATTCTCGAATTGATTATAAAAATGCACACTGGGGAATTCACAAATGGTTGTTGAGTGAGTACTACAGGATTATTCTGTAGAATATTCTTTGTTCTCTTTTCCTTTCATTTAGTTTCCTTTATTCTCTTCATGTATAAATAGGTGTATAGACATGTATTGTATTTCAACGAATATGAGAATTCCTTTCTCTTTACCATAAATATCACCGAGGCCATTGATAGTGGGAAGCATTTTGTGACTAAAGGGTGTAATTCATTTTTTTTCTTAGTTGTCTGAGTTATTCTAGCCTAAGATCGATTTTTCTATTTTATTTCTTTTTATTCCCCCTAGTTTAGAGTTTGGTCAAGGAGAAGATAGATGAAAAAAAATTAGAATTTCAAATTTTGATTTTTGATTTTTATATTTTAATAATTTCTGCCCCAACAAAAATATAATCCTTCACCCAATTGTGGCTAATGAAATTATGTGGCTAATTTGAGGAGGGTTCTTTTCACTTAGAAAACTGAACGATGTAAATCATGATAAGATTTAAAAATTTATTTTTATTTTATCAGTTTATTCGACTAAATTTTGCAAGCTGGATTTATGTGTCTCAATGAATATATATTGTTTCTTGATTTTGATTACAGGTGAAGGTAGAGAACAAGACTTGGAAAATTGATGTAAGCTTCTTCTACTCTCTTGTTTTTCTCTTCTGTGGGGCCAAGAAAACAAAAAACTATTAGCTCTTTTAGTTCTTCTACAATGGTAAGATCCAAAGTAATGGAGTCATAAAGAAGGAAACATACCAGCCATTGTAGGACTTAGTTGAAAGGAAATAGACAAAAAGAAACCAAAATCTGTATATTAGTTTTTCTCATTGTTTGAGCAAAAAGAGAAATCTTCGCTTCATACTATGTAACTGTACTTGTTTGTATTGATGGAAATGAGTTTTCATTAGTAGAGTCTGAACAAGATAAAACCGAGATTTAACGTGTTATTTTCTCTAAGTAAGTGAATGGGAGGATGGATTCCTTTGCTTCTTCAAAAAGTAGAGTTTATAAACTTCCGGGACTTAAAATCACCGCTTAATAGTTGATGAATTTTAACATAAATTCAGTAGATTTAACGTGTCTATTCAGTCAGGTTCACATCTGAAACTTACCTTCTATTTTGCGAGAAATTGATTGAAAAGGTTTCTTTAAAGAAATTGAAGTCTTAAGAAAATTAGAAATTTGTTAAAATTATAACTTGAGTATGGTTATGCTACTGGGTTTCCATGAATGGAATAATCTTAAACTAAAAGTGTGGTACACTTCATCCCTCTCATTTCCTTCAAAGGTATTTTGTTTTGTGAATAGAAGTTTGATCTGTTTCCTATTATAATTTTATTCGCTTATTGTTTCTTTAGCTGCATTAGATAAATTTTTCAGGCTGGAACTAGAACTATATTGATTTGTTTACAACATTATCAAGCACACATCACATGGAACTAAATCCGGGGGATGCAGGCTTTCAGGATAGATACATTGTTCAAGAGATAATTAAAGAAATGACAAAGAATAGACCAATTGACACAAAAGGAAAGAAGGGGTTTAGAGGTAATGCTATTGATTTCCTTTTCTTTTTCCTTTTAACTTGTGTTAATTTCTACCAGAACTCCATTTTGCTGTAGACTTGGAGACATTTGGACATCCTGAATGGCAATATTGCAATTTACATAGCATTGGGGTAAAATCCATATTCTAGAAATCATTTTCCTTTAAGTTTAGAAATGACATTGATGTCTTTTGTTGGATTTTTGGGGTTTGTATTGCCTAGTTCTAGATTATGGAAAACAAAAGGCTTTTTTGAGAGGCGTAGGAGCTGGCTATCAGAAGTTGTTGGAAGTGCCTTGGTGCATGGAATCTGGGGTTGCCCTCCATGTGTGCAATATTGGTTTAATACTATCTTCTGGGATTCACAATGTTCTCTAGTTATAATTAATAATTCACACGGTGAAGAAATCTCTCTCTCGGGATGCATGAAAGGTGGAGGGAGGCGGATATGGTTATCCAACTCCAAATCTGAAGTTCGTGTGGAGGGTGAAGGAAGACAACTGCAGGATCATAACTAAAAGGCGAAGGGGCCTAGCCCTTGATCCGTTTAGAGAAGAAGGCGTGAAAACTCGCTTAATGAGTTGAATCTTTTAGAAATGAAGCGGTTGCAAAAAGAAGAGGCTATGAATGGAAGGAAAGTGGAAGAAGGCTTAGTTTGGTTTGCAAGAAAAATGATGTTGGATGTTTTACTCTTTGCTTGGTTATAGATGCAGATGGAAAAAGGCATCGTTTGTTCTTTCCTGAGGGAAAGGGCCTGTTAAATGGGTGGTCTTTGTTAGCAGAGGCGCTGCAAGGTTTGGGAGTTAAGGTGAACATGGATGAAAAAAGAAAGCCAACCGAGACAAAGCCTAGAAGAAAGGAGGAGTCTCCTAGGGAAGGATTATCCAAAGTTATGTCTTTTGTAGAGATAAATAAAACTGGAGTAAAATTTCAAGATACGCCTTGGTTGACATCACGATGTATTCCAAGAGGGATCTGAAACTAAAAATATGGAGTGGTGGGAAACCGGAGTCACAACCAAGAAAGGTCCGACCTTGCCTCTGAGTCGAGCTTAGCCAAAAGCGGCTTGAGATCAAGGTATGTGCTTTTTTACACTTTAAATCAGAAACTTCTATACATGGAGTTTGACTTGGAGGAAAGGGCAAAGAGGGTACTGGATAATGGGAGCAGGATCTACAAGGGTAACGTGATTCATCTGGAATGGTGGAATCCCTCTGTTGGGTGTGTGATCAGAAAAGATCAAACTTTTGAAGCTTGGATCAGAGCATAGTTGTTAAATCAAGATTCGAATCGAGAATCGGAATGCTTGATTAGTGAATCGAGAATCGAATCGAATCGTAAGATTCGTTTTACATTTGTAATAATAGTTAAAGTATATGTAATTTAATATAATTCATAAATCGTAGTTATTTAAATATGTTTAAATACTGCATTATGCTCCATAAATAATTTAAAATAAATAATTTATTATTTATTTATTTATAAAAAATAATTCATTATTATTTTTTGAAAAATAATTCATTATTAATTTATTATTTATTTATAAACAAGATAATTTATTTTTATTTATTTAAAATAAATCTTAATTTATTATTAATCTATTAGATAAATCAAATATTTTAATTAATATAAAAACATATTAAATAAATAAATATATTAAAATAATATTTTAATATATTATGAATCATTGAATCCACTATAGGCACAAAAGCTTCTCCAACACGGCAACACCCACGACTTCTTTTCCCTCTTCTTCTTCCATTCTTCTTCTCCTTCCATTCTTCTTCTGCTTCTCCTCCTTTTTCTGTGATCACTTCTAGTTCTAAATTTATTTCCGTTTTTTTTTTCTTTCTTTTTTTCTTCTCGATCTCTCCTTCCAAGTTCCAAATTCTAACTATGGTCAGTTTTTCTGTTTATTTCGACAAAATAAACATTTAGCTAGAAGTGGTGTCATCGATGAAGAAAGAAGAGAAGAAAGAAAGAAAGAAAGAAGGAAGAACGAGAAGAAGCAACAAAAAGAAAAAAAAAAGATGGGCCGAATAATATTTTTACGCAATGGTTCAATGCATGTTTTCTTGAAGAAGAAAATGAAAGCTTGATAAAAAAAAACATACGGTACATACACGGTGGCCAGAAAATTCGGGGTTTTCCTTTTTATTCTTCTTCAACAAGTTTTCTCCTTTTCGTTTCTTCTCCTTAAATTCATTATTCTTATACCATTGTTGGTGTTCTTTTTTCGTTTCTTCTCATAAATTCGTAATACCAAAGGTTGGAGTTGCTTTTTTCCACGTTAATTAATTCCTACAGTTGGCAATTTTTTTTTTTGGTATTTTAGTTTTTATTTTTGTGACTTTTTGAGGATCTTGGTCCCTTGAGAATCGGTATTAAATCGATTCATGTGAATCGATTCGCGATTCAGTCTTCGATTCATGCATATTTTCGATTCTTTTAAAGAGTCGGATCGTTTACCCCCTGAATCGTGAATTGAATCGTGAATGCGGCTAGTAGATAAATACGATTTTGATAATAATGGATCAGAGTGGATGACCTCCCTTTTCCTTATGAATGAGAAATCTGAAGAAGTGGGGATTCTTGTGGGAGTTTAGCCATGGATAAAGCTTGACCTTGATGACGAAGCGATGGGCAGAATCTTGGTAGGGTGGAAAGAAAAAAACCTTCATATGTAAATATGCTTTGTAGGCGAAGCTACTAGATCCCGAGTTTGCTTGGAGATCCGACCTTGGGTAGCGGAGGATCTTTCGGCTTTGAGAAGAAAAGCGAAGCGAACTTGCGTGGTCCGAGGAGAAGAAGATAGAGAACCTGCACATGCAGAGGCGTGTGAGAAAGGAGGAATCGTCAGATTTCGAAAGAGCCCTGGCGCGTGGCGTCGCAGAGAGGTCTTAGCGGGACGAGGGATAACGGAGGCCATGCCACTACAGCCCTGTTGTTATGGGGACTCCAGTGGGACAACTCTGCATAAAGTACGGATCAATGCCCGAAGAATGGGTGTTATTGTGAGGGTTTGGACCTTTGGGGTCCTCAAAATCAGCAACGTTTTAGTGATGGGCGAGGATGTTTAGTGCTGCCTTTGGGGCGTCACTGATGTTCTGACTTCAGGAACCCGATAAAAGATCTTGGCAGACTTGAAGGCTTCTTTGTAAGAGCATTCTTGGTAGCGGGAAGTAGTTTGTTGGTGTGTCGTTGGAAGAAGATAAAGCCAAGTCCCCAGCCACAGGTTCCTCTTCTTTGCGGGAAGAAGCGAGACGGAGGAAGGGGAGGAGGGTTTAATGTGAGAACATCCCGACAACAATAGTTCTACATTAAACGGCATGGCGGTGCTTAAGAGGCGAAGAATCTAGGAGACTCTCTCATTAAAAGTACAGTCTTGGTCTCTGTTTTTGCCTTGCCCCCTTGCCTTGCCTTGCCTTGCCTGCCTTGCCGCCTTGCCTTACCTCCCTGACTAGTACGTCACTCTTTTTGGACCGAGATCCTTCAATGGAGGGTCTCTTTGGTCAAGGGGAGTTTTCTGAGGGTGGTGGTGACTGCGAAAACCTTGAGGATCCCCTATGGGTCTATCTGATGATATCGGTGTAATCTAGAGAGCATTGTGGAAGAGGGGTGGAAGAAGTCCTTGTGTTAGAAAATTTGGCTGGCTAACTAGAGGAACAAGAGGAAGGGACATGGAGAGAGAGTTGCTTTGCTTTTGTTTAACGATTCTTGGGTTTTAGTTGATAGTTCTGAGGATGAAATTTCAATATAGTGATTAATATTTGTGAAAAGTATTTATTAAAAGCGAGGGTTGAAGGGACAAATGAAGTTTGATGAAAGAAAGAAATTAGAATGGAACATGCGGGAGAAGAAGGCGAAAGGGGTTACATCGAAAGGGTAAGGAGCACACTCAGGTTGGTAATGAATATCAAAATTCTTTCATGGAATGTGAGGGGCACGAATGATGCTTCAAAAAGGAAACTCATTAAGATGTTCCTTAAAACTCAGAAAGTAGACGTGGTCTGTATTTAGGAAACAAAACGGAAATCTTGTTCTAAAGGGTTAGTCCGGAGTTTGGCGCTTAATAGCTTTGTGGATTGGGTAGCTTCTTGTTATGAGGGTGCTTCTGGAGGGGTTGTTATTCTTTGGGATACCAGAGTGGTCTAGTTGGTGAGGATGGAAAAGCGACTACACTACATCCTGCGGGGTTGAACCGTGCTAATAATTTTCTTGGATCTTTACGGACCCACAAAAGCCGGGGAAAATTTATAGGAGGATATGGGGGGCTATCGGAGGCATGTGGGAGTCATGGTGTATGGGGTGATTTTAATGTCTAAAGATTCGGAGAAAGAAATAAGGAGGGAATGTGGGCCAGGTACATAGAAGATTCTCCCAAATTCATTGATGAGTTAGGAGTGAAGATCGCCTTGAGAGAGGGGAGTTTAGCGGACGGAGGACCGAGAAGCTAAAGATTGGCTAGGTTAAGACGGTGCTTGATCCACGGATGATTGGGAAAGTAATAATTGGAAGCATTAACCCAAAGCACTGCCCGAGACCTCTTCGAGATCATTCGAATCGTGTTGATTGGAGGAAGCGATTTAGGATTCATTATTACTACTCTTAAACTGGCTGTCGTAAGCTTAAAGCAGAAGGGTTTTAGAAAGTCTTATTGATGGGTGAGGTGGAAAAGCTTTGATGTTAAAGGGTGGTAGTAGTTTGTGGTAGGCGGAGGGGTAAAGCTGAATTAAGCTCAAAGGATGAATAGAGTGTTTGGGAGGGTTGGGACGAGAAAAGCCGAGGCTGCGAGAAGGAACATGGCGTGAGTGGGATCTTTTGTTAGACTATAAGACCTTTGACTCGATCAAGCTTGATAGAAAAATAGTAGAGTTGGAGGAGTTGAAAAAGATGAATGTTGGAGGAAATAATGCGGAGACAAAAGTCTACGGGAAAATTGGCTTAAGGAAGGTATTGAAAATCACAAAATTCTTTCACAAAATGGAAAAACTCCCATAGAAAACCCGCGGTAGAAATGACGGTCTAAAGTGATGGGGTTTAGCGCGGTGAAACCGAGGATATGCGACAAGGCATTGTTAATGTATGATCCACCTTGTTGATCTTAGGGATTGGATGACTAATGTGGAGATGACCTTCTGGCCCGAGTTCGAAGCTGCAGAAATTTGAGAAACCTCTTCTGGAAGTGGAAGTTTTTTTTGCTCTTCATGAGCTAAATGGGGAGGAAGCTCCTGGGCCAGATAGATATACAGTTGCTTTTTGGAAATTCAGTTGGGAGACTGTCAAAAGTGAGGTGATGGCTGTATTCAAGGAATTTTTTGTTTCCGGTAAATTTGTGAAAAGTTTGAACTCCACCTTCATAGTGATGGCTCCAAAGAAGGAAGGGGTGGATGATTTTAAGGATTTTAGACCTATAAGTCTAGTGGGGAGTCTCTACAAACTAATAGCAAACAAGTTGAAAAGGTGATGAGTCAGTTGGTCAACAAAGCCCAAAATGCCTTTGTGGAAGGCAGACAAGTCTTGGATGCCTCTCTAATAGAAAATGAAGCGATTGATTCAATGATGAGGAGGAAGAGGGAAAAGAGTGCGCCAAATTAGATGTTGAAAACATGACAAGCTTAATTTAGGAAGTTTCTTCTCCACGATTAGCAGGGAGATGGGCTTTGGTAGTAAGGGGATAGGGTGGATTCAGTGGTGCATTTCTACTTCTTTTTCAGTGATTAGTAACGGTAGTCCAACAGGGTTCTTCAAAATCTCAAGGGGTTTATGACAAGGAGATCGGGTTGTCTTATCTCTTTGTCTTGGGATGGAGGTATTCATCTGATTGATACAAATGAGGAAGCTATCTTGTAGGTCTGCTTTGGAATAGTTTTGTGATGTCCTGGCATTATTACTGCTTTGTTCTTAAGCGATGATACTTTGGTTTTGTAGATTTCGGATGAAATGTTGTATCTAAGGCTGGATCTGTATTTGTACTTTGAAGCTCTCTCGGGTTGAGAATCTACGGATAAGGCGCCATATACGCGATGGGTAAAGTGGAGAATTTAAACCAACTGGTAAGTGAGCTGGGTTGTAGAGTATGATCCCTCCCCTTCTCTTACCTTGGGCTTCTGCTCATTTCTAGTTGGTCGTCAGGGTGTGGGAAGGGATTGAGGAGAGTAGGAGAGAAGAGAGGCTGCTTCGCTTGGAAGAGACAGATATATCTCGAAAGGGAAGACTTATGCTAATTAAACACCTTGTCTGATATGCCTATATACATCTTTGTCACTTTTAGGATGCGCAAAAGTGTCAAAAACATATTAGAGAAAATTCAAAGAGATTTTCGCTGGGGAGGAGCCTGTACAGTTAGAAAAATCCACCTAGTAAGTTGAAACTTCGTAAGCCAGGGAAAGGAAAAGAGGGGGTTTGAGGTGTGAAAAACTTAAACCTCTAAATAGAGCTTTATTGGGAAAGTGGGCTTAGAGGTTTGCAGTGGAGGATAACTCTATTTGGAGATCGTGTATTAATACTAAGTATGGCTCTCAAAATGGGGGTTGGTTCACTCCTTACCCTAGAGGAAGCTATGGAGTTGGTCTTTGAAAGCCTATTGCAAAGGCCAGTTAACTAAAGAAAGACGTAATGTTTAAAGCCGGGACGGTAGGAAAATCGATTAGAGAACCTTGGTGTGGAAGACAACCTTTATGTGATGCTTTCACGACCTATCTCAGCATCGCCAGGT
Organism: Tetrastigma voinierianum; assembly: GCA_016808115.1. Classification (NCBI taxonomy): domain Eukaryota; kingdom Viridiplantae; phylum Streptophyta; class Magnoliopsida; order Vitales; family Vitaceae; genus Tetrastigma; species Tetrastigma voinierianum. Next base: position 42,865 of record JAEQBH010008906.1, on the reverse strand, counting down.
TTAAAGGCGGCTGGCGAGATTTGGGTGAGGAAGAGGGTGGAGGAGCTTGGGATCAGAGTTTCCTAAGGTCTTTTAATGATTAGGAGGTTAGAAACTGTTGAGTTCATCTACAGTATTGCTGGCAAAATTTCCCCTATGGAAAATGATAATATGGTTTGGAAGGGGGATGTGTCTGAGGTCCTTCACGGTTAAAACTTACTTCAATATGTTGGAGGTTTCTCCCAGTCAAAGTCCTTAAAATGTATGGAACCGACACTATCACTAAAGTTGGTTTTGCACAGGAGGTGTGGTGGGGTAAGGTTCTTACCTCAACTCAGCTGAAGAAATGAGGTTTTTATTTAGCTAACACGTGCCCCTTCTGTTGTAAGGAGGAAGAAGAGTTGAAGCATATTCTAATCCTTAAGTGTGACCTTGAACGGGGTGTTCGTTGACCGTCAACGCTGAATACTAGTGGCTTGTCGGTTGACCCGACACCTCTCCACAATCGAGCGAAACTCCTTTATGCGGGAGCTCTACCGAAGATACCGTGTGTCCCAAACAACGCAATGACCACACGGGGTCTCATATACAGATATAATGAGTAAGCAGCCCTTGGGCCCCATTAATACTCACAACAATATTATCCCAACGAAATATACCACATGGTTCGAAGTTAGTACGTCATTTCTTGCTCTAGCGTATATTAAAATTTATATAATTACAATCGTAATATACAAACTACCTTAAAGCCCTGACGGCTTTCTTCTAAAAAGCGGCCTCTAAGATGAGTCGTCCCTCGAGCACTCCTTGTGCACAGCAAATAATATGCGCCGACGGTGGTAATGCTCGATGAGTGAATCTGAGTGGGTTACTCTCCGCCTAAGTGCGTATGCAATCTTTCAGTAAACACATTTAATAGATTATGATCCTACTTGAATGTCTAAATAAATGTACATCTCGAGAGTCCTCTGACTCCCTCACCACTAAGCATGTATGAAAAACATCTTTTAAACAATTCTTTTGCTGAAACTATGCAGTATGTCGGTAAAAATATGAGACTACCCTACGAAGTGAATGTGGAGGAACCTTTAGCAGTCATGGTCCTCATCGAAATGATATGTTGGACCGTCTCTGACCATTCTCGGAAATTCATCTTGTGAAATTCCTTTAAAAAACGTTCGTTTTTAACGATTTTCATCATGCACTCACCTAATTTCTTGGCTCACCCGTTTATATGAAATGTTATGCCATTTCAATCATTTTCAACCAATATATCAATATGCATATATTATCAAATTTAGAATCACACATGCAATTCAACAATATCAACAAACTCCCAAATTTGCTCACTTGAGGTAATCACTATTCCATTTCTAATGGCCTAAACCCACAATTATATTTCATATAATTGTGACATCAAGTTAACACATCAAGCTTATGCATTAACATATTAAAATCATCTCAATGTCCTACAAACACCATTATATTTGATATAATTATGTCATTATGTTAACACATTAAAATCATGTATTAACTTATCTATTTCCACACAACTCAAGCCATTCATTTCAACAAATCAACCACACAATACATGGACGATTTTTGTCCAATTCACACAACCAGGCGGTTTAACGTTTGAAAACCCAGCTGATGGGCTGTCCATGGGCAGCCCACTCGTCCAACCTCGGTTCCACTTTTTGAAACCAAATTCCATTGCCGTTTCCCATCTCATACACACCACAATACAATTTATTCAATAAATTATCACACATGAAACCATAACAGTCCGTACTGGTACCTCGTTGCCCAGCGGCTCCCAAGAATTCTAACGCCGGTCGAAGTTTTAGAGGACGATCAGCGGCGCGTTCAAGGCCTCGGTCAACGAGCATTATAAACACTTAAATAAAGTGTAAAACCCGGTGGATAAATCTACCTCTCGGAGTTGTCAAACTGCAAAACCGGTCGCCCATAGTTGTCCTCTAAGCGTAGAAGGCGTACCTTCTTGTGAAGGATTTCGTGGTCGGATCGCTGGAGTATTTTAGAGAGAAGTTAGATATTCTCTCTCTAAAACATCAATTTCCAGTTTCTGCATCTACCCCCTGGTTCCATCCCGTTTTTGCTCTTTTAATCAAGGTAGGAGACGGTCCTATTCATGTTTTGTCTTTTAGTGCCATTTAAAATTTAAATAATGACCATTATGTCCCTTCTTTCCCCAGTTTTGACACTTGACGCACTATCTTGGCCGTCCGTTTCCATTATTTATCTACTCATGCAACTTGTGTAACATGAGTACATGTTATATCTTGACTTTGTCACATCATAAATCATTCAGGATCGAAGCTTCGATATGCCAAGAAAAATGTGTAATTTCAGCGTCTGAATTAAAGCGTGGTAGCTAGATTTGTGACGATTCAACAGTGAAATCCGTTTCTTCATCCGAGATCTAGAGAATAAATTTCGGAATTTCTACCGAAATTACGATTTTATCCTTTTTCTAGAAATTGGAATTCCTCGGGTCTTACACAAGCAATATGGGGACAGTGGATGGATCTTCTTTTTGCCTTCGGTGTTGACTGGACTTGCCATTTTCTGGCTAAAGACCTAATCCAAAGTTGGATGCACTTCCTTGTTAGGAATAAAGCTAAGGCTATTTGGAGAGTTGCTCCCTTTCTTTATTTGGGCTATACGGAGAGGGAACAAATTATTTTTGAGAATTTTTTCTCCGTTGAGACTAAAGCTTTCGAGTTATCCGATCATTTTTGTAGAATTTGGGTTTATTCAAAGGTGGATTTCGATTTTTGTTAGTGCTGCTGTAGTTATGACTACTTACAAAGTGGTTTTGGGATGGTTTGTTTTTGGCTCTTCTTTCTCTGCCTCTTTTTGTTGGCCTTGTGGTTTCTCTTGTATACGTCTTGTATACTTTCTCTTTTTAATTGATATATTGCTCTTTATCGATAAAAAAATACTATCTTGAGATTTCATTTTGAGATGATTCATGATTGTATTGAGAATTGTATCTATGTTGAGATTTTGTGGGTGGTGGCACTTTTCTTGAAGTGGGGCAAAATGGTTAAGGTCTATCTTGCTTTGATAATTTTATTTTCAAGGGATTGGGAAGATTGCTTCTTGAATGTGGCCTTTATTGAGCTACCACCCTGCCATTGGCATTGGGTCGTAAGATAAAAGAAAAGACCTCTAGGCTCAAGATTTTGTGGCTGAAGGAGATGGTGTTCAGGGTATTAGTGTTGATTGATGGAAAAGCTTCAAGCCAAGAGGGTCAGGTAGTCATAGGCTAACATGCAAGCTGAAATCTTCACAAATAGAACTTCAAGAAATGGACAACAAGGTTTTTGGCTGCATTTCTATGCGGAAAGCATATGCCCTGGATGAGATAGGAAGATGGGAAATGAAATAAAGAGAACATTTATTAAATTCCAGGATCAGAATACTAGAAATCTTTATTCAAGAAGCAGTTAGCAGTGATGGAGGATGATTCTTGGAGAAAAGGCAGCTCTTTGGTTGAAAGTAATAAATAGAAACACCATTCAGATGAAGCAGATTTAAAAGGCAATTTCTTATTTTTTTCTACCATCTGTGAGTCAAATGGGAGGATTCGCATTAAAGTGGGTTTCTAACAGAAGAGGAGAAGAAGGTTTGGAAAGACCATTAAGTAGGGGAGGATTTTGTGTGGTGTTTGGTGAGTTAATAGGGGACAAAGCCGTAGGCCTGATGGCTTTCCTCTGGCTTTTGCCCAACGCTATTGGATATTGTTCAGTCTAAGATGATGGATTTTATGTTCTGATAAAAAAAAAAGATGATGGATTTTATGCTTTGGTTTCATTCCTATGGGACTTTTGGGAGGAGCTTGAATGTACATTTGTTTGATGTGGTTGGTTGTACAAGTTTCTGGTTTTGATATTGACTAAAGCTTTAAAAAAAAAGTCATAAGGCAAGAACTAGGACCCTTGTAATTGATCGTAGGGTTAGTGAAGGCAGCGGCTCTAATGATTTGAAGCAGTTTTTAGTTGTAAGAAGCAGAAGAGATTGGCAAGTAGGGCCATCATTTTGTTTATGGTTTTGAAATACAGAACCAAGGTTGCTTTTAAGATGAAGTGTTGTCTAATAGAAACTCAAAAACTTTTGTTTGATTTTTGCTATGGTCAAAGACAAAGTTGCCAATAGTGGATGATACTTTGACTTTAGTGGCATTCATTGATTGCAAAGGTGGGGTGTAAATGAGGGTGATTGATTTTTTTGTATAGCAAGGTGTTTTGTGTGCTGTATAGGTGTTACTCTTCACTGGTATTCTTCTAAGTCGTGACTTTAGCGCCTTTTCTTGATACATTTCCTTTTACTTATCAAAAAAAAAAAAAAAAAAAAAAAAAAAAAAAAAGGGTCATAAGCGATACGATTTCGAGCCAAAATGCTTTTCTAAAAAGGGTGCTTAGATGGATTTTGGGTTTCTACCTTATGAGGCCATTGATAAAAAATTGAAGGTTAGAGAGGTGATTTGTAGGTTGGACATAAAGAATGCATATGTATGACTTTGTTCGTTGGGAACTCCTGCATTTAGTATTAGGGCTATGGACTGCAAAGTCGAACCTGAGGGATTGAATTAGTGGCTTTAAAGCAGTGCATGTGGTGGGATCCTTCATCCACTCATGCAGTTTTTATATTATAGTTTATGAATTTCTGCTCATTCATGAACACACAGTTGACTTGTTCAGTGGGCAATTTGACAGTCTCTTGATTTTTGGGTCTTGGACACATTCTCATATTTGCAAATATTATGTGAACAAAACAACTGTTCAAAAAAAAAATTCGAGCAAAACAAGGAATAAAAAACAAACTAAAAGTATAAGATAGTCTATTGCAGATTTTCCATTGCACACCCTTTTAGATGTTTAGGCCCCTGATAGACATGCCATTTCTTTCTTTCTATTTTATTATAAGGCATATGCTAAACAATGATTTAACTATAAAGCAATCATGATACTTGTCGAGATCATACTAGATGGATGGCTGTAATACTCTAAGTTGTGCCAATTATGATGTCATCTTTTGCAATGGCAGTATTGGTGCTCAATGAGGAGTTGACAGAGTATCAAAGCCCAGCATTCCTTGAAGAACAATGGAGAAGTATAGTGCATCATGTCGGTTAATTCTATGTTGCAACAGTTTCCTTCAAAAGTTTACTATGACAGTTTGGTCGTTGTCTAAACATCCGAATAAATGCACCAACAAGCAGGTTTGAAGGCTTTTTGGTTCTGTGCTTTAATCTTTTCTCACTAGGAAATAAATTCTTCACTAATAGAGAGGGATGACAAGAATGGATGACTCATCTTTGAAAAGACTTTACTTCTGCGTATGCCGTAAAAAAATTCATTTGTGAACTCAAACTTTTTAGAAAAAGTCCATAGCACACTTACTTGAAAAGATCTCTGGATGCTAGGTATGGGTACTGGGAGCATAATAGGTGCAACCTAATCTACATATGTTGGTTTATATTTTGATACACTATTAGATTTTGACATAAAATTTAACTTGCTAATGCACACACAGATTTATGCAAATAAGATTCAATCATTTCAAACTTTAGTGAATAGTTTCATAATTTTAAAACGATTATCAGCTCTAAATTTAGTGAAAACCAAACATAAACAGTTCAAAGTTCTAAGTAAAAACCAGATATGACTTGTAAAAAATAATGTCAATAAGAAATTATAGCTTGAATATAATATGACAATCTAAAAGGTCTTGTAAAATTTCAATTATTTTGGTTGTTAGGTGGATATTTTCTACGCTCTTACTTTATAGTGTTAGGTACTATTCCTTACAAGAACGAACTTTCTAATTCATTTATATATTGTCATTTGTTCTCGTTATTGTTCATTTTTCTTTCTTTTTCTTTTGGCATTTCTGAATGTTCTATATCTTTTTTAAAGTTATATTTTGAATTTCCTAAAAGTTGCATGAGATTGCTTGAGGCAGTTATAGAATTTATATTGTTTGAAGGTTCTTGTATAAGTCAGTAATTAACACTCAACTTGACTCTCAAAAAACTATATACGAATCTCATATATGGTATTTCTTTTACTACCCAACGATCGCTAAGGTATTGGGATTCCCTTTGCTGAGAAAGGGTTGCAACTGCCATCTGGATTTGCTGCTCGCATAGCAGAAAAATCAAATCGGAGGGCCATACTATCTTTTGAGACTTGTCGTGTCCAACAGTTAGTTCCTTACGTCCATTGTTTAATCAGTGAGGATTCCATGCATTGTTAGATTCTTTTCTTCCATTTTACTACTTGAAATATATATTTTGCAACATACAATTTCTTATATCTATGCTTCTTGTGAGCTATTATTACTTAATATAGGTATCCTTTGCCAAATAATCAAAACATCTTTAATGGATTGGGAGGAATATGTTTACGAAATAGCATCGACATAATGAAGGAAGCGAGCCTAAAGGTTGAGAACTATATGCATCTTATTTTATTCAAGTACTATAATGTGCGGTGATCATTTTTTTCTATCTCTATAATACTTGCTTTTTACTGATTAAAAAAAAAAAAAAAGTGCGGTGAGCATTTTGACTCTATTTCCTTTTAAATTGGCTTCTTTAAAAAATTAGGGTTGAGAACCTCCCTTTTTCTGTTAAACAAATTTCCAAAGGTATTTATCCATATGATGTTTTTATCAAAAATCTATTCACTTTTTATCATATATGGCAGCTTGTATTACAGCCATCAAGAGATCTCGATGAATCTTTCCATCCAACTTCACCGAGATCCTAGCCCTGGCTCATTAAAAAAAGTTGTACCTTCATCTACTGCAACAAAACCTCCACATCCATTATCTTAGTCTGACTCCAAAAGATGAGTAGGCCCATCCTCTAACTGGACCTCCACTAACCTTTTCCAAGCTCTCGGCATAGCCTACACCGTGGCTCCATCTTTTTAAATGGAGATATTTCCCCTTGAAGATCTTGCTACCATTGTTTAAGACTCACTCTGTCTCCTTTGGATTTTCAAACTCAAGAAGGAGCCATTTTCCCATCTTCACCACATTAAACAAGCCTTTCAATGCCTAGAGAGCTTCTCAGAGTCTCTACAGCATAGGGTTTGTTCCTCCTCCCCACTAGCATACCAAACAACAACCCAACTATCCCAATCTTCCTCTCACCTCATCCTCTCCCTCTTCTGTAATGGGCCGAGGAGTCCCCTATGAAGTTTTACGCCGACTTAAGCACTCCACACAAAGAAATAGCCCTCCATCTGAAAGCCATACGAAATTATGTAGACACCTCTCTGTAGCAACTCCTTCATTTAACCATTTCTCACCATAACTTTTGAGGCTATGAAGTTTCTCGAGGCAAATGTAACCACCAAACAAAATAGCCCTTCTGGAACAACGATGCGGAATCTCTTTCAGACCAACTTCCCGCACCAAATAGAGGAGAAACGTTCCCACCTCATTTTTCTGCCATTCCATCTCTTAATTTTTATTTTTTTTGATAGGCAAGCAGAAAAAATTTCATTGATACCCAAAAAAGTGAGCTCCTCAGGTCTACAGGGAGTAAACTTGGGGAAGCCACAAGCCCACTAAGCACATAAAGGAAGGAAGACAACAAAACAGAAAAAAAACCACCCCACGAGGAAACTAACTCCTAACAGTAGACTTGCACAAATATGACAGTCTTTTCACAAAAGAAGTATCCACATCTGGCATTATTCCAGCCCAAAAAATCAGAGCACTAATGATTAAATGCTTCAGCATTTTCAAACACGATTTTGTTCCTCTCTTTCAAGATGGCCCAACAAACACATAGGGGAACAACCCACCACAACTTCCTGTTTGTTTTCTTTACTGGGAGTTGACTCCATGCATAGAAAATGTCCTTAACCATGTAAGGACAAGGCCAACTGATTCCTGTCATCGATAGGATGGTAGTCCATAATTCCCATATTGCTGAGCCGTTCCATCTTTTATACTGCCTCCCTTCCTCTTCCAAGCCAAGGAACCAGCCATCAGGCCTCTCTCTCTCTCTCTCTCTCTCTCTCTCTCTCTCTCTCTCTCTCGAGCCTCCACACCAGTGAGAAGACATTTAAACTAAAATCTCCAAACCTAATCCACGACGTAAAACCTCTACATCTCTCCCAAATTCACCCCTTCAAACTCTTGTCTTTCACTTCCACCACAATCTCGAAAGACTTTGCCTCAACAGCGAACCCCCACTCTCATCTTCTCACTTACCATCAATAAGTAATGCCTTCATTCCCACTTACATTAAAAGTTTTAAAGTTATAACATTTAGTAATGCATATCAATTCTTTCAAGAGACAGAGAGAATATTGTTATTCTGTACAACCTTTCTAACTAAGACATTTTACCCCATAATGCAGGCTTTTCAAGTCCGAGGAAAATTGTATGAACTACTCATCAATTGTATTCCTCCAGAAATTATTTTAAAGGTAAATCAACCATCTTTTTTATACCATATTTCATTAACTTTTCACCGTGATTTGAAGTGTTCTTCTCTCTTGGTTTCAGAGGCTGCTTTTGGAGTTGTTGAAAAAACTGGATGCTGAACTAAAGCATGAGGTCTGCCATTGGGCTGCATACTATGTAAGTAAATGATCAATTCCCATTCTTCTTGTTTATTTTGTGTTTATATTCCATATTCTTTTCTATTTGTGAAGAACACTTTTTCATTTAATAGTAGAAGTGATGCTACAAGAAGGATGAATTACCCCTTCAAGGCCAATAAAACCACAGAAGAAAACATAACTGAGCTGGAAATTTTATTAATTTCTAGATGAATCTGTACAACCTATATAACACACTATATATACTCATATTTTGTACTACTTTGAAAAAGAGTTCCTATAGTAATTCCTAAATTTTGGGTTTGAATTGTTTCCACTTCCCATAGCTGATTCTAGAATCAGATTATTGATCTTGATTCTTTCCTAAAATATATTATTTACATAATTTCCCACACTCCCTCTCAAGGTTGGTGAATATAGATCTTCCATTCGGCTTGTTAATATTTATGAAACACATTCTTGCCATGACCCTTTTGTTAACACATACACTAATTGATGTCACAGCCCAAGGAACATATCGAGTACAAATTAACCCACTGTAACTTTTCTTTGATGAAGTGCACTTTTTTATCTCTCTTGTCTTTTGTTCGGTCTTGCACGATTATGAAGCAATACTGATTGTTCATTTATTATCACAATAGAGTTACATAGGCTTACTCATTGAACCTTCAAATCTTACAGAATGATCTTGATCATAAGGTTACATACTCCTCTTTGCCATAGCTCACGACTCTACCTCTGCACTTGGCCAGTACTACGTTTCTTCTTACTCCTCGAATGCTAGATTTCCCCAAGAGAAAGTCACGATAACATAGTTGTTCCTTTGTGTGTGAGAGACCTTTACCACTTTGCATGTTTATATTTCAATGTTGATGTTTTCTTGAATAAGATTCCATTCTGGATGTGCCTTTAAGTAATGGACTGTTAGAATTTACTATTAGATAGAATTTCTCCGGATAATGCGTAGATTGATTGATTCGCTCAACGAATGGCTATGCGGCCTAGTAATATTACCAAAGATAAATGAGTCTCAAACAATGTTCGATGCATTTTTGATTTTTCTTCTCTCGAGTGCTTCACTAAATCTGATTTTGTTTAATGGGAGTGTATTTGGTTTACTAACCATCATACCAGTTTCACTGAAGATCAATAACATATTTACGTTTAAGAAATGAAAATGCTATTGGATCGAACCACCTCGATTCAGAAGTACTTACGATTTTCCTAATCTTTATTTCAAACTCCTTGGCTAGGCAACGCGAGGTGTTTTCTCTTTCCTCATCATTCTACATCCTGATAATGTCATCCATACAAAGTAATGTGGCGACTCCCCACGAGAAATTGAATGTTTTATGAAAAGTTTATGATCTCCCTAGCTTTGTTTGTAACTATTAGTTATCATAATCTTGGCAAACCTTCCAAACCAAGCACGTGGGGGCGTTTAGCCATATAGTGTCTTTATTGGCGACGACCTTGTTTCATCATTCTCATCTAATACAGTGCGAGATCTTTCTTGTAAATCTCTTCTTCTAACTCACCATGAAGGAAAACATGTTTTTACATCATATTGTTGCAATTCCCAATCAAAATTAGCAGCCAAGGATAGTAAAATTCTTACTATATTCATCTTTGCCACTGGAGCAAATGTTTCTTGATAATCCACTCCATATGTGTGGTGCCTTGCTGCGACTAGCCTTGCCTTGTATGGATTCCTGAGTAGCTATCACCTTTAAATTTGCTGCAAAACCTTACCGCACGGCCCTTTGGTTTTCTTACGAGGATGAAAATATCAATATATCCGTCTATATATCTCGAATTATGCTCCCGGACTATCGGTGATGTTCAACACGATATCAGGCGATATATACAGCCAAATACTCTCCCAGTTTTGGACCCGATATATCGTGGAAATATGAGTGCGTGGCACACTAAAGCAGCGTTAGTTTAATTTTGATGGAAATATCCAGAGATATATCGGGATATATCGAGGATATATCGGGATATATCGGGATATATCGAAGATATATTTAAATGGCTAGATTTGAAATCATGACTTGATCAAACGGTTATGGATTGCTTACAACAGTTTAATTTCCGATACTCTCGATATTATTATAAGTATCACGATATACTGGAGTATATGCGATATATCCGTAAATCCAAGTACGATATATCGCGTCGAAACCGATATTTTCATCTTGCTTTACCACTGGGTAGATCGATCAATTCCCAAGTTTCATTCTTTTGTATTATCCATTTCAACCTCCATAGCAATCTCCCATTCTCTCTTTGATAAATACTTGAGACAATGAGTTAGGTATAGAATTCCCAAGTTTCATTCTTTGTAATGCATCCATTTAGAAGGCCTCCATAGAGTCTCATTCTCTCTTTGATAATGCTTGAGACAATGAGTTGGGTATAGGAATAGTGCTTAAAGTTGAAAGGAAGCTTTTATGATTCAAGGAAAATCTTTGGAAAGACACAAAGTGAGACAATGGATATAGTGGCCTTTTGTGCATTCACGGGTTCCTTTTCTCAAAGCTATAGGTTGATCATGATCAAGAATAGGAGTTATGTTCAAGAATTGTTACCTCATTTCAGGGACGATTAGTGGAAGCTGTTCTTGTCGTGGTTGCCATGGGTCCCTTCTCCTTATACTGATCAGCAGCCGTCAAGATTTGATTGTCTTGCTCTTCCTTTTCCTCCACCGACTCTTTGAGTATTGGAGTGGTTCCAAAAGTGGCTTAACATTAGTGGTTTCTTTTGATTTGAATGACTCGAATGAGGGGATTATTTCTAATGGTGGTACGGCTGACAACTCATCTTCAAGTATAGATAACTCCTCGTGAAGATAAGGAGTGGAGAAGTATGGCTTATTTTCAACAAAGGTAACATCAGTTGAAACATAAAGTTTCCTAGTGGGTGGATGATAACATTTATATCCCTTTTGAGTATATGAGTACCCCAAAAAAACGCACTTAGAGCTCTAGGATCTAATTTTCCTCGATTATGGTTGTGAATATGGACAGAATATGTGCACCCAAAAACTTGAGGCGCAAGGTTGAAGAAGGATCAAATGTCCAAATAGAATTGAGACAAGGTTTCTAGTGGACTTTTGCACCCCAAAACTCTAGAAGGAATCATGTTTATGACATATCTTTGTGTGATCTGACCTCTCCCCGAGTAGGATTTTGATACATTTTGTTGAAACAATAAGGCTCGAGAGCCTCAAGAGATGGCAGGTTTTTCCTCTCCTTCCATTTTTGTTGAAATTACTGGTGATACAAGATGATTCATATGAATTTATGTTTGAAACCACAAGCCAAATTGATTGAAATAATCGCAGGCATTGTTTGAGCGGATTTTCTTGATTTTTGCTTCAGAGTGATTTTGAACCATTGTACAAATAACAGGGAAAAAGGGAGTAGACAAAGTAGACTATGATGCAACCAAATTACATCTTTATTTGATGAAGAGAAAAAGGGAGTAGACAAAGTAGACTTAACCAGTTCTGGCTGACTAGATGTACTCAAGAAGTAGATTCCATTATTGCTCCTTGGCAAGTCAATCTTCCTCCCATTGACTTAGATCTTGGGTAAGTTTTGTATTGAAACAAGATTAGTGGATAGTTGAGGACATGAAGAACATTTTTAGAACTAGATATGAGTAATCTGGACATCTCTCTATACCAGCCACTTTAATTATTGTTAATTATTATAACATTCAGATTTTCTATTGCTTGGACAAGGTAAATAGGTTTTAAATTGATTTGGATTATGGGTCATATGGTCAGTAACACACCAGAATCAGGATCCAGCATTCCCTAAACTCGTACTCAAGCATTTAATCAAGAGAAATTAAGTCCCTGCCAAGAAAGAGTCAATGAACAGATACCTAGAGTTGATGCTTGAGAACTGGAAGATGACTGAATATTCTGAAGTAATGTTGGGCTGTGCACAACCTGTTCTCCGTCAATAGTTGAAGAGATGGAGTTCGACATGATTGATGCTGATGAAACAACAGTAGACAATCAAGAAATTAAGGTAGTAGGGGCCACAGAAAAAAATCAGCAATGAAGGCTGAGGATTACACCAATGAAGGCTGGAAAAGGAAGCGAAAAGCTACAGAGATGAAGTAATAACAAAATGACTAGAAAAAATCGGTACAATAATGAGAAGGTTGCCCAGAGAATTCCTCAAAAACCAGTACAACAATGGAGGATGCAGAGAGGAATCCCCAGAAACCTTAGGGCTTGAAACTAGGACTGAAGGTTGAAGGATGGTTGAAAAATCTGGTACAACAATGAAAAAACTGGAGAAGTGGGAAAAAAAAAACTGACACAAAGAAGGCGAATATTTGAAAAGGTTAGGTGCAACAATGAAGACTGCACAGAAATTCCCAAAAATGAAGGTTGTGTACAGCAATGAGGGCTGCACAGGAAAGGTCCCAGCAATGAAGGTTGGACAGAAAAGGCTCTCAGAAAAACTAAGGCTCTGATTCCATGAAGAAAACAGAACTGAGTTGGAAATTTTATCAATTTCTGGATGAATCTGTGCAGCCTATATAACACACTATATATACACATATTTTGTACACTGAAAAAGGAAGTTCCTATAACCAATTCACTAAATTTTGGGATTTGATTATTCACTTCCCATAGCTGATTCTAGAATCAGATTATTGACCTTGATTCTTTCCTAAAATATGTGTATTTATAATTTTGACAAATACAAGGTTTGTAATTATATATGCAACTATGAGCCTAAAACATCCTAAAATGTTAGTAATGTCAGAACCTAGATAAGTCTTGAAGCAAAATGTGAATAACAGATATCTCTTGCAACTAAAGCATATCTTAGCCAACTAGTGTGCTACTTAGTGAATATCATCATTTGGAAGAGCAATTTAGAGATTCTAGATCTTTTTGGGTCCACATTCCCATCTCTTTGTAACCTCATTCCTGAAAAATGAATAATATAATGACATTATACTCCATTCATTTATAATGTACTGAACAATATGAGTGAAGTTCAATTCAGATTCTCTCTTGTCGGCACTGAAAAGACTGGCTTGGGCAATACCTTAATCATACTACCAACATGATGATCTGAATCTCACCAACCCTAATTGACCTGGACTCTCTTCTACGAACACCATTCGAAAATTTAAGTCCTGAAGGTGGATATTGTTGACTATGCTAACCCTTGCCTGATTCAGCTACTAACGCTTAGGCTTTACATCTCTCTAGTTTAAATTCCAAGAAGGTGCCTGAAAACTGTATTACTGTCCTCCAAAAAATTAAGGTAGTGTTCCTCTACTTCTCCTAGAGTCTGTCATTCCTCACAAACCAAACCACCCAATTATAGCAAGCACTGCTCCATGTTAATATGGTATACTGTGAGAGGCCACTACCATGGCTGCCTAGAGATCCTCAATATGAGCATCATCTATGCAGAATCCTACCTCCTAAGATAAACACTTCACCGTTGCATAAACAGATCCTTGGGCAATGAAGATGAGGTGCTCCACTTTCTTCCATTTAAGTACAGGATGGAATTGATTGAAGATCATTGTAAAGCATGTAAGATGTAATGACATTAAATTCACTACCAATTGACAACGGTAGAGCTTGCCTTTAGGCTTATGTTAGTGGATAATTAGAGTTTTAAAATGATTAAGTGGACAGAAAGAAGTAAAACTAAGAAAAATGAGCCATATGACCAAGGTGAAATTTAAAATGCTTTCTGAGAGGAGGCTTATTTAGAGAAGGGTAAAGCGAAATCTTAAATTTTGATAAATCTTAGAGCCTCAAGAGTTTTGGAATCTTATTTAGAAGGAAAAAGAATGCAGCAATCTCATTGTTAAAGGCTTAAAGTATATATGCATATATAAATAAATATACACGCACACATTAGAAAATCCAGCATCAAGCTTATAAAACCTTATTTTGCTACAGGCAAAGTGAAAAAAAACAAGTTGATATCCTTGCACAAAGCAATACACACACACACACACACACACTCACCTATAACCAGGGTTGATCATCACCTGGTTGATATTTTCTCCTAGTTTGGCAGTTGCTTTATGATACGTCCTTCTGAGACCTCTGTAATATTATTAAGTTGAGGTGTGATTATCTGCAGTTTATATGTCGCTATCTGTGTGATTTTCCTGACTCAGTAATCTATGCAGCTACATGCTTGGGCATATTCATGAAATGAAAGTAAGCTGCTATGATCAATAGATTCTTTGTGCTGAAAAGTGTAAGCCAATCCAAAAACTGTTCATTTAAGTTCTGGAAAGTTCCCTCAATGTGTTTTAACTTCCTAACCCCACCACGAATATAATGAATAAATAAATAACTAAGGTATTAAAAAAGAGGAAGAAATGAAAACAATAGAAAACACATGTCCTTGATGCATTCCATCTTTTAGTAGCAGAGTAATTCTAGGCATTTATGCCTATTAATATAACTTGACCATTCCATTTCTTGGTTAAAGCATTCTTGGCATTTTTGCTGATTGTTACAACTTTTTGATGGACGTGCTAAACAATATGACTATTGATGCTTTATGTAGTACATGCAAGATAAGAAGCAGTTTTGATTTATAACTTTTATTTGTTATCATCTCTTTTCTGGTGTTTTAGCTGGAAGAACAGAACTTTTGCTAATAGGACGGGCAAATGTATGGTTGTATTAATGGTATGTAAGGATTGTGATATGAGTTCCTTTGGAGATATTGGAGATTGATAAGTAGTTTCATCTACTAATATGTATTAAACATTAGCTCTACCAACACTTAATGCACTAGCAGGTCGTATATGAGGTGCAGGAGCCTCATGGTTGTAGCATATTTGCACATATCAGCAGGTTTATGGCCTTCTTATCTGAACATAAAAATGTTATATCTAACATATAAAATGTTCCTAACTTTGCAGTTTCTTACTTGATTCTTTTTTTATTTTTGAATACAGGAGCATAGGATGCGACTTGGACAGAAAGCAATATTTCACATTGAAGGTACTTTGCACAAAATCTTTCTAGAATCTGTCATTTAAGAGCCATCTGGCATTCAAAAACATGATGTTTCATCTTGTACTTTTTTTCCCCCCGAAGTTTTCGTGCCTCCGAGAACATTTAGTTGCCTTTCAATTTGAACTTTTTTTCCTTCGTGATTATAATAATAAAATATAGAATTTACCTATAAAAAAATATTAATTAAATATAGAATTTGCACCAAAAAACATCTGGAGTCCTAGCTCTATCTATTAATATGTTAGAACCTCCTTCAGCTGAAGCATGCCGCGGTTTGAAATGACCTCTTGCAGATTATGCATTTGTTATTCCTTCCCGCTAAAATTCGCTGTGATATAAATCCTTATGACAAAACAGCAGCTTGCTGCTTGTTGGCTATGTTGCTGATCATTAATTAACAGAGTAATGGTATTAAATGGAAAATGATTGGGGCAGCTTTCTGATGTTAGTTGGTGTTTTGATGAAAACTTTGCAGCATTTGTGGCCAAATTCATGAGCATTTACAAGGCTCTTTCCTCATTGCAACTTTTGGCTTTGAAGACTTTTTCTTACCTTCCCACCTGGCTGTGTCATACCGAGAAAAAGACCAAATCTGTAGACCAAACTGTGTATTGACACTGTTATGTCACGCCCTTTTAATCAACTTAGTATTCTTTGTTTTTTTCATTTCAATTTGATTGATTTTCTTATTCAGGTTTGTTCAAAGAGGATCTAAATGATGATGATGATGATGATGACTATGAAACTTGGGGATCAGTAGGGGTGTTTGATGATGTCCAGACGTTCATTTCGTCGTTGTTATCTCTCTTTTTGAGCTGTTATTTGTTTTAATATACAAATGAATATAAGAAAAGAAGAAAATCAACAAAATTCGCCAAATAACCTCACCAGAATTATGTAATGATGGATTAAACAGGTGTTAAGGTTGAACAAAATGTCATTAGGAAAATCAAGTCTGTAGAAACAGTTTTCTCAACTTTCTTTTAAATCTTTCTTTTTTTTTGTATAGATCTTTTATATCTATGTACAGTGGAAGTGTTCTAAATAATATGTTTTGGTATTATGCATTTATTTTTTATTAGTAAGCACTGGAAAGGAAAAAAAAAGAAAAGAATTACTCCATCAAAACTTTCTTAATCTATTTTGAGGATTAAGTAATAAAAGTCCATCACTCCATGTTAATTTTTTAAAAATACATTCAAATTAATAATTTTTAAATTGTTTATAAAAAAGCCTGCTCCTTTTAAGTCAACTAAAAATGCCAATTGCTAACACCTGTAATTTGTTTATTTTAGACTTTGTTCATTGTAAATAATTTTTACACTAACATTTTCCTATATTAGATTTTATCTTTACGTCAGCGTTGAAATGTTAAAATAATATGCAATTATAATATATGAGTACTCACTAATTATAAAACTATACGCGGCAGTGGTTGGACTGCCATGGTCGATCGAACCCTGAACTATATATCAAAAGGCGGGACGCCTTCGCCTTCCATATTTAATTGTATCGATAAACCAACAAATGGCGAAGTTTCTCGAGTTGTAGGACTGCTTTGGGCACCTCTGTTACCAGGGTCTGCTTAAGGTCCAATGTCTCAAGTTAAGATGCCAGGGATGTTTCCTTATTTTGTGTTCACTCAAGCTCAGAGCTACTGTGAGAAGATCGAAGTGATCACACTTGGGAAATTCTTCAAGGTGCCCTGTATGTCCAACAATTTCAGAGTAGTTTTGAAATTGGAACCGATCTTACCTTTACCTTGCCTACATCGAAACGAAAACGATCAGACTAAGGTAAAGTCCTGATGGTGCTTCCACAAAAATCTCTTCTGGATGGATAGGCGCCAGGTGTTCTCAGTCAAGTTTATCGCTGCTCCTCCTCCTCCTCCTCCTCCTGTGAAAGCAGTGCAAGGATTCTCTAGCCTCTTGTGTGAGAGATTGGGAAGTCATCATCATCAGCATTGAGACTATAGGCTCCCACACTTTCAGACAACAATCCATCAAAATCCTATCATTAATATATACCAAACATACATAAAGTGGGTGGGAAGTAGGTCTCCTTTCTGCAATCTCAACACAATAAAAGAAGGAGAATATACTGGATATTCAATCACCCAAGTTTTAAATTAACATTGGACTGAGTCTTAAAAAAAATAAATGCTAGGAAGGTGTCCCGAAAAGGTAACTAGGAGTCTATACCAGCTGTATGTAAATAATATGGAAAAGAAGCATCAAATCCAATTCTAGAAACCATTGTTAATGTATTGGAACCAGGTTTTTCTTTTTTGGTAATGCTTCTTCAAAACATGAATTTATTAAACTTTCTGTCATTTGCATGCAACAGACGGACGGAAAGGAGAACTGAAAATTTCCAAGTTTTCTCACACTTCTTAAACCAATTAACAACTAACTGATTCGCATTGAGGTTTGTAGAGTAAGAAATAAGGATTTCTATCGATGAATGGCCCTTACCAGTACCACCAATTCTATTATTAGATTTAATAACCAAAACTCAATCAATGCTACCTGTTGATATTAAAATTTTCACTATATCATATGTAGCGGTCTGATTCATCAGTGTTGAAATTGTCAATTTGATGATGCCAAACACAAGAACTCCTCTAGGAAGTCACCCAGTACTCTAGTTTAACTATAGATTTCTAATATGATTTACACCCAATTTGGTGATGATCCACACTTAGTTAATGCATTTTAAGGAATCTATCATGTAGAAAACGGAATAAATTCTGTATTCATTACATAGGTCATTAAAGATCTTCCACCAGCCGGCCCTGTTTATACGGTCTTTAACATTATAACAATCATACAAAGATGTGTTATATAGTTTCCTAGAAAAAGGCAGCAATGCAAGTAAAGAAATGGCAATCAACAAATACATCATATCGAGGAATCTAGAAAAGATGATTTCCTGCTGTTCTATACTGACCAGCTTCTTGCTCCCAAGTGATGTTCCTTTCCAAAACCTCCAACACTCCCTAGCATGAATTAGATACACGGAATATGTTGGGCGAACTGCGCAATGGACCTCCATTTCTCCTCAGCCTGGTCACAAATGGATCAGGCATATCGTAGAGCACAAGCATTTGGAGGTGAATGAGATTGTCAATTCCTCCAGGGACGTCCACCAGCTTGCTGCATTGGCCTATGATCAGCTTTTGTAGGCAAGGCAATGTGCATTCTTCCATTACAATGGAGCTTAGCTGCTCCAATTGCTGAAGGTCTAATATCTTAAGCTGCGGAAATTTCCCAGACTTGAACTCCAACTGGGTTCAGGTATGCATCAAACGCTGCAGCCACCAGATGTGGGAGGTTTTGAAGAGCTGGAATCGGGTTTAGGAGTATTCTCACCAGGTCGTGTAGAGAAGATATCCAACGAGGAAACTTTTGCAAGGGCCCTTTGAGGTACAAGCGTTGAAGGCGGTGAATTATTGTTATTCCATCAAAGCTCAAGAAGAACATCCATCCTAAAGATGCCACACTCAAGGAAATGCGGTCGGCATCTTGATTAATGACAAGCTCACCCATCTTCTTTGCTAGTTCCACAACCCCCAGCTTCCTCAACTGCGTAAGATTGTCAGCATATATCGTGCACACTTCAGAATGTTTCTCATGCCACACTCAGCAGCACAGTAGTAGCCTGCATAGGTTCTGTCATTGATCTCTGCACTTTATAGACCCTGAACCATATCAAAGGTGGGATACTTCCATATAGTGTCGATAAGCCAATAAGTAAGTAGTTTACAGAGGTTTAACAGGACTGCTTTGGGCACCTTTGTTGCAGTGCCTTAGATCCAGGTCTCAAGAAAATGAAAGGTCACTCAAGGACATTGGAGATACTCTTTACTCATTTGTGTTCCTCATGTGAAATTACCTCAGGAGCAGATCAGTGATCACATGGAAATTCTACCAAAGGAGTCCTTGTGTCCAAGACTTTCAGTAGTTTGAAATTGAGACCCCAAGTCTTTGCCTTCCTGCATTGGAAACTGAAGAGCAGTGGACACAAGGTAGTGATGAACACTTCAAAATCACTGTCGGATGGATGGCGCCGGGTTTTCTGGAAGTGTGAGTCTCTCGATTGCTCTCCTGTACAAACAATTACAAAGACTCTCCTCTTGTGGGTGAAAGAGATCATCATCAGCATGAGACTGAACTCCCACACTTTTAGGCAATCCATCAAAATCCAATTCATTTGCCTTTATCAGATTCCTGTCAATCAGCTCCTCCAGGTACCCTTCTCCTACCTCTTCAAGCGTCTTGCTACCTTCTCTATCTACGACCACTTCCATCTCATAGCCGAACCAGTCTTCTTCGCTTAACCGGATAATTTATAGGAAAGATGTCATGTACGAAACAATACTTGAGATAGAGGTAAAGGAGTAAATCCTTGTAACTCATGAACAACACTTTTTATTATGTAGAAAGCTATATTCCTTGATTAACACTCAAGACTATCATGAAATATTTTCCACTGATTTCTTAGAGACTTATTGGAAAAAATCTATAGTTTCAATAGTCTGAAGTGGTAATCCATCACATTTCACATAAGTGGTTGGAGACTTCCTCAAGCCAGGAAGAATGCCAGTTCTGAAAGCTTTCAGATAGAAAGAACTGCGCGATTTTTCCGGTGACAGAGGCTGAATCTTGTGTTCTTTATTAATGCCATCTGCAAAATTAGCTATATCGCCTTTCTCCTTGTAGTGATGATTGTTCTGCACTGTTTCACCTACCATCTGGCAAGGCAAGTTTAACAGATTCCCACTTCTTTCACCCACAAGTCATCAAGAACAGCGTTTGGCGAGGAGAAGTGCTTCTTGGGTTTATGAGTCAGAAACCGCGTCTTCAACTGGTGATCGGACAGCCAATTTCTCAACCAACAGAGTCAAGATATCAAGTGTGGTTTTTGGACTTTGAAGCAGTGATCCAGGCATGTATCAAAGAGTGCCCTTGCCCTCTCATGAGGCTGCGGTTAAAGTCGTCTTCCCCGATCCAGCCATCCCACCACAAGCATAACCTCAGCCTATGTTTTTCTTCAAAAGAGGCCCCAAGAAGTCAGCTTTTCTGTAGGCTCCTCAAACCCTACGGGATCCACGTTGTTGCCGTTGAACGGAGGAGCTACTATGACAGGATGGTCGGTGCTGTTTAGAGTCATGGTGGAATACAGTTCTTTGTCCGCTCAATTCTGTTGAGACTCCCCTCAATATCATTTATCAAGTTGTCGATGGGATGAGGCTTAGAAAGTAGCCATAAGGTTTTTCTGCCCAGTGTGCACTGGAGCTTGGTGAGGTCGAGATCATCTTCATGGCATAACAAATCCGGACATAGTGAATCAGAAGGTCAATTGAGTCAGGATCTTTCTTTGAGGCGTCTCGGTAGGGATTCAATGATCTGCAGCTCAATTCCTGGTCGTGGGTGCTATTGATATTTTCGCTAAATTGAATTCTCTAGTTAAAAGCATCCCGAGTTTTAGAAGAAGATGGCTATTTACAACACTACCTGCAATCCCTCAACGATCTCTGGGTCCATTTTCTTCTCTCTTTATCCGCCTCGAAGGTAGCCGCACCGATTCCGATACCTGATACGATATACACATAAACTCGGTACTGAATCGGAAAATCTCGACAGTGAATCAGAAAATCTCAGAGGAGTTAACTCGATCAAAGGAAAACAGGTTTCACGTATTACGATATTTTCTTTAACATCACCTTACTCAATAAAAATTTAGAACAATCAGAGATTCTTCTTAAAGAAGAAAATAAAAATAAAAATTTCTGACCTTGTGACTAGGTTCTCTAACCATACGCAGTTTCCCCAGCAGTGAGTCAAAAATATTCCTGGTGACGCAACTCATGGTGATTGGGTTGTGCGTAGGATGAAGCAAAAGGGTGGCAGGAAGGGGAAGAGCTGCGTGAGATCTGAAGTGAGAGAGAAAGAAGGGGGAAGGGAAGAGGGAAGATAAAGCGAGAAAGTGGGGACAGGTAGGTTATTTTGATAAATTTATTGTGATTATATAATTTCATAAATTATAAATTATTTGTAATTATAATATTTATTAAAAATATAAATTATGTTTAGTCATTATATCTCAAAAAATATTATTAAATTTAAAAATAATTTAATTTTTACCTCCAATTTACCTTTAATTAATTTAAATTCATTTTATTTTATTTTCAAAAAGATTACTAATTTAATTTTGTAATATTCTTAATAACAAATTTTATTGAATAATTTATCTTTTGATAACAAAAATATCATGTTTCTTTCAAATAATTTAGAGATAAATTTAAAGATAAACTCGTTTTTTATTTTCAAAAAAGATAAACTCCGTTTTAAAGTAATATCTAAATAAATACAAAATATTTTTTAAATATCAAATGGTAAAATAATTTATATGTTTACAAAATATATTGTATTGATAAATAATTTATTTTGATAGTATAATTTTTTATATATAAAGTTAATTTTATACACATATTTATCAATTTAACTATTTAAATAGAATTAACTATAAGTATGGAACTGACAATTTTAAGTGATGAAGACCCTGATCCAAATAAAAAAAGGGTATAAAATATGTTACTGATCACGTTTAATATTCGGATAATCGGTTTGGGAGGCGAAGATCTGAGTATCTTTATTCGTCACGTACTGAGTACCCTATTAAATATATAATATATGAATATAATAAATATTTATTTATATTAAAAAGCCCTAAAGTTAAAACTAGATTTTAACCTTTTCTTTTTTAAGACATTTTTTTCGTGATCATGATAGTGCTTATTCTTTATTAATATGGATAAATTATTATAATATTTATAGTTTTAAAATAATTGATTCATGATTCGTTTTTTATGTTTTGTCGTGTCGGTAGATGCGCGTTGATCTAACAGTGAGTGATGCGATGCCGAGTTGTCGGAGTCTGTGTAGATCACAGTGACTGTGCGTGGCATTATTAAGATTTGGGATTTGGGATTTAGTATCTACCCATACCCATACTCAATAGAGACCTCCAACATGAAGCAGCTGTGAGCTATTTCTCTGCTCTCCTGACTAATCCTCCTAATAAAATATCAATTATTGATTTTATTTACATTATTTTTCTTTTAGCACCTTTATGTATCATGGGTTCCAACGCCATACAAAGTGTTTCTTAAAACGTTAAGAAATCCACTGAACCTCAAATCTGTCATATAATACAATGTTTTCCCCTTAACTGCAGATTAAAAAAGCACAAGGAAAATGATTTAATTTGATTATATTAAAAAAATCAAATATAATTAAAATATAAAATTTTATATATTATATTAAAAATAAATAGTAAATTTAAATAAACAAGTATAATGTTTTATTAAATTAAATATTACTGTTTTTCAAACTTTATTTCTTCCATTTTCTCTTTTATCTTTTTTTTCCTCCGTACCTTTTGGATCCTAAATTATAATATTAGGAAAATCAATTGGAAAATTCCATGAACCACTTGACATGTCTTCCCAAACGTATAAAAAAAAAAAAAAAAAAAAAAATAAAAACAATTCCATTTTACTTTTGAAAATTTTCTAGTTGTCACATTTTAGAAAATTTTGGATTTTGTCAGAAAAAGTTCAAGCTTACTATAAAATTAAATTTTTGATTATTAGAACAAAATATTTTGATATATTTTTATAAGTCCTTCAAAAAAATAATAAAATTGAAGGATCTATCAATTAAAACTTTTGAGTTTATATAACCTTGTTTTATTTTATCGATTTAAAGTAATTACATTTACAAATTTAATATCTCTCACTTTTATTATTAATTCTTTGAAAATATTCTTTTACCCCATTCCTTTAAACAACATTCCATCCTACCCTCATACTTGCATGGCAGAAACCTCCATCATTTGTTCTTTGACTATCCTGGATTTTTACTAAAAATGTAGAAACACTGAATCAATTAACAGAAGCCATGGCCTCAGGCCTCAATCATACTTTTGACCTCCTCCTTTGTTACCAAACCGTCAATGACCCCCAGATCAGTTGATCAAAAATATCAAGTAAGTTTCTTTTTATTGTGTTTGATCTTGCATTTGAGTCAAATATCAAGAAATATGATGAAGTTTGTTTTTTGAAATTTACGTCGGTTTTGGTTTAGGATCTATGTTCTTTAGTTCTCCAAATCCGAAGTTGAGCTTCTACTCCGGATTTCATTGAATCCGGTGAGATCTTATTTTCTCGGATTTCATGATGTCCGAAGAAAATGATTTCAACCGGATTTCGTGATGTCCGGAGAAATTCATGTAATCCGGATTTCATGATGTCCGGATGAAGTGATTTTATCTGGATTCCATGATGTCGGAGTGACCATGATATCGAAATTTACTCACTAATGGATTTTCACTGATCCAGGTTAGCAGAGCGATATTTGGATGCATTTGTTACATTTTGAGAAGTTTTCATCTCTCTTCTGTCTCTGCCAATGAACACCTACCATTTGCACCTATGGATAGTACACAAAATATTCTCTTTCTTTTATTGTATTGTCCTCATATTTTCCAGTGTGAGACAATGATTGGTGTATATGTCTATAATTTGAAATCAGGTGAAAGTATAATCACATACGCATCCCATTCCCACCACCTTTGCCATAAATGGGGCTGAACCCTTTTTGGGTCAAATAAGTTGGTAAATGGCTAAAATTACCCAGTTTTCCATTGGGAGGGTTCTTTTGGTTGGCGCTTGAAATCAGGACATGTTTCTCGTAGTGAAACAGGTCATTTAGTGACTTTAGGATGTGGCTTTCCCTGACCAATGATCGTATGAATATTGAAGCCAACGTGGTGCATGGCCATATTGTTAGTGAATGATTTGAATTACTAAAGGAGGGTCGGAGTACAGCATTAAGGATTTTGTTGTAGTGTTGTGGTCTTTCTTTGAGATTAGGAATGTTGAATTAATAAAGGGTTGACGTGGATCCTGTATATCTGGGCCACTACCTATTTTTTTTTTTGCATTACCAGTTAGGCTTCCTTTTGTATTTACAACTTCCGGTTGCTTTGAGGAAAGGGTTGTGAAATAAAATTAATGCAGGTGGTTTGTTCTTTTCCCAATTAAGAGCACAAATCTCACATTGATTAGTTTCTGTGCATTTATGATTTCAAAAAATTTATGATTATATAATTTAAGATTATGAATAGTGTTAAAATAATGATTATGAGTATGTTTATATTAATTTAAGTTATCAATGTTTATTTTTCTTTTTGAAATAGATATGTCTGCGTACTTTCGGAGGATATATAAATTACTCAAGAGTAAGCCTCTTGAATCGGAGAAGTAAATAGCGTGCAATTAGAGAGGTTGAACCAATGACGGATCGAGATCGGTTGAGCATCCACCTTCGGCATGATAGGGATGAGGAGGCGAGGGAGGTATTCGAGGTGCTCTGGAGGACCTATCGATAGATGTATATTCGCAGTTTTCGCGAACATGTTGCGAGATATGGTTTGGAAGGGTGCGTCGTGCCAGTTACTTGCCTATATATATATTATGTTATTTTCAGTTCGTAACCGTTGTAATTTATTTGGTATTTATATTGTAGGATCGTGCATCATTGAAATTGGTAAAATCATGGTTTGGCTGGAGTTGTGGGAGCTTGATGCAGAGTCTTGTATTTACAGGCAAATGCGTGATGCGGGTTGGCAACGACTGATTAGATTCTGATCATCAGTCGCGAAGTAGACCGATGTTATCGGCATTTTGTGAGCGGTGGCAGCCGAGGACCACGACTGTCTTAGTTTGGTGAGATGACCATCACACTAAACGACGTCGCATCCATTTACTACTAGGATCCGATGATATCATTCTCGGCGGCGGGTGGATGATGTCAATAACTGTGGTTGAGTTGTTGGGCACCACCGACGTCGAGGCATCTCGATAGACGAATGGTGTGGTTCTCTGGGTTAGACTCTTTGTGGTGAGGAGAATTTTAAACTATCACGGATGTCTCATCGATGATCGCAGGTTTGCTTCTCGAGAGCCTTCTTGCTCTGTCTACGGTTGGTTGCACTCTGTTCAATGGCGATAAAGAGTGCACGGTGCTCAGTAATTATTACTGGAGCTGTTGCGTGACCTCGGCGCGGTTGGTAGCTATGGCAGGGTTGTAACGAACAGCATTTGACTGCAACCAGCCATTTCTTTGACCCGAGGTTTGAGGTGCGCGGCGATTAATTGGCAACCGCTGGAATGCGATTAGCGACGCTTTTGATAATATTTAGATAATTTTCAATTATCGATTATATTGATATTA
Source organism: Tetrastigma voinierianum (assembly GCA_016808115.1). Taxonomy (NCBI): domain Eukaryota; kingdom Viridiplantae; phylum Streptophyta; class Magnoliopsida; order Vitales; family Vitaceae; genus Tetrastigma; species Tetrastigma voinierianum. The sequence goes on along the minus strand of JAEQBH010008906.1, from coordinate 16,937 downwards.
ATTGTCTGATTTATTATGCGACGCAGTTTGTGAGCACTTTCACGAGATGTTTTCTTCTCAGGTTGTAATACCATGATCCGCGACCACGTGCGGCGTTGGGCGCGGCGTGATTCCCGATCGATTTCAGAATTGCGGTCCGGGCGACTAGGTCGATTGCGAGTTCGGTGTCTCTGCGGGAGCCATCGTGGATCATCGGTGACACCCTTTCGATATTGAATGGTTTGGATGCATAAAGTCTGGCCCGGTTGTTGAGCCATATCGCCGGGTAGTGCTTGCGCGGTTGGGAGTATCAATAGACTATTACTCGCTGACCTTTGGCACCTCCGCGACTTGATCGTAGTATATTTATTGGATCGGTATTGGGAGAATGATGATCATCTTTGTTGGTCAAAGTCGAGTCCTTGTCTCTGTCTTCAGACTCGGGGAGAGAGTGCTTGAGTATATGGCTTGGTATGATCGCCGTATCATGCTAGTTCAACCTCCTGGTGAGATAAGGTTTCTGACGGATGCGATCTTCTACGCCCTCACATCTTTATCACGTGATGATCTGGAGTTAATTTTGAACTTCATTTGACCTCATTCAATCTAAATTGGCACATAATATTTATACTTTTTTATTATTTTACTAATATTAAGTTCACATATTATTTATGTAGCGTAATGCGAGAGCATTGAGTTTATTGAGGCATGTGATATCTAGTGGAAAGCAGTGAGTAGCGAATTATTTTTAGTGCCTTTGAATAGAGGCGCGCATAGCATACTTCTTTGAGTCAGAGATGAGTTTTAAACATCTCACGACCTCCATCACAGCCCGACATCTCATAACACACCATGCTTTGCCCTACGCGTCTATTTTTTAGCCACTCCTTTTATTACATCCTCCGCGGCGCTCCAGTTGATCCTCCTGACATCGAGATGATCCTCCTGTGATAGTTCCTCCTCCTCTGGTAGTTGCTCCTCTAGCCTATGATTGATCATACCATTTTCTATAGATTCTAATGTCACTCACATTTATGTTAATTCGAAGGAAAAAGATAGTTTTATGTTTATGTATTAGTTGTTGAACTAATGTTTTAAAATAGAATTTGATTAATTTTGTTAGTATATTAGTTGTTACATTAAATTACATCATTAAAAATAATTAATTTAAGTTAAATTAAATACAATACATATCAATTACAATATAAACCATCCGTCTGTTGTGGATACATCATGTTTCATCTAATCAATTGTCTCTTATTGTCATTACATCGAGTTAGTCCTAATAATGATCTAAAAGCCTCAATCAGGGTACATGAGGATCTCCATCTCCCAGCGCGATATCAGTGATGTGGAGTTGCATGCAGTAGGTATTGGTGATAATGAATCCCATGAAGACCTAAAATAAAGATCGTCGCATTAAAAAACAAAAATTAAAAACATTAAACTTAATGACTAACGAGAATATAATTTAACAAACCTGGACGAAATGACAATCCTCAGCAAATCATTGCAATCAGTTGGTAAGAGTGGTGCAAGTGTCAGGATACGAAGTGGTAGATATGGGGCATTGTCTGATTGATAAATGGAATAACATGATGATATGCTAGTGAGGTATCAAATGACCCATGTCGAGTAAAGTCATCCATCTGCATATGGAGCAAAAGAGTCAAGGGTGCGTGTGGGCCAAATCAGCTCACCAGCAAGCACGGTCAATTGATCCAGCCACAATTGAACATACTCATCGTAAGAAGTTTGAAACTCTATGTGAATCTTGTCGAGCCGTTCCCCATCATCTTACGACTCTAGTAACTGACAATCGGTCGATATCACGGCCATGCATATAACATCGGTATTCCTTTATGTGTTCACGTGTTTGATGTGAAAACATTTGTGCTCTGTTTTTGCACAGATGCTCGGAACATGTTAATTTGGTGAAATCTTATCGTGGGCGAACTTCGACAATTTCAAATAAAGAAGGAGCTCGTTTGGTAGATAAATTGATTTTCAATGACGGACGGCCCTTTGCCTTAACCTTCTCAAGTGGTGGAAACATAGATGTCGTTGCAGGATAAGCTAACTCTCTGCTTCCTTTTAATGCTGTTTTTACCTTTCGTCACAATCGACAAATTGTCTGAAATACTATCGTCTACATTAGTGATTTTTATTTCTCGAGACGAGACATTGCGTTGCAGTATCAAGCGCCTCAATGATGCACACTATCAAGGAATTGTGCGACCTTCTTTGATAAGCTCCACAAGTTAAAATTTTGACAACCATATAGATTTAACATTCATAACCACATATTCCTTCTCAATTCGACTTAGGTTGCTCTTTAAACTCATCAACATCATATTGAGTGGCTTGAATACCATACCCACATGATTCTTTAAAGCACAGCATTATAGATTGATGTTCAACAACATAAATACTTCTCTCAAATGAAGGCTTTTGATTTGGTATGTTCGCGACTCAATGAACATTTGCCACATTCCAAGAACTCCGAGGAAATCCTTGGGAGCGAACGAATTATCTCTTCAACTTTGCATGTGCACTCGATTACATAAAATACTAAAACATATATATTAGAATCATTTTATGTGGATGTTTAGAAGAAAAACTATTGATCATTTGTCATTATGACATTGCCTAAATGCATTATTTATCATCATTAGATAGTCTCATTATAAAGTCATTATGATGACTGTCACATGTTTTCTTTGCTCCGAGAATTAAGTATAGTAATGGGTTGTCAATGATCTTAAATTCCTCTCATTTTCGATCATTCAGTAGAAAACACAGGACACTCCAAAGCTGACATAGATACCTCCACTTCTCTTTTAACAAACAACTCTCTGGTTTATGTTGTTTTTTGAAATATGCCATCTGCATGAAGATTTGTTGTGTGTTAGGAAATACTAACTAAAACGTTCATTAAGATTGACTCCCTTCATTAACAACGACATTAGGTAATCGATCAATAAACATTTCAACTTTGTAACCTGTTTGCTAAGTGAATTGTCTACCAACCGACCTCCATTTATTCTGAAAAAAGTCAAATTTGTAGATGTCACCCTCTGATCTCGAGGAGTGGAAGCGATCTCATTTAAGTTTTTATCAGTGATCATAATTAGAACCTTTTGCAAAATGTTGTTTCAACATTGAATAAGTAGGATGTGCCCAAAACAAATTCTACACAATGTTTGATCATATCACTTCTGTACCATTCAACATATTTACATTCGTTCGAGTTGTTTCATTAGTTGTTGCATTTGCGATCTACGATTATGATAAGTAGTCGTGTTTATGACGATGCATTGTAGATTGTCTTCATAATTACTAACATTATACTCATCGTGATTTTTATAGGCGGTAGAATATTCCTTGGTTTCTAAGTTCTTCGTCATATTGGACAATATAGTTTTCTCCTTCGGAATGATAACATAGGCGACCTCAATTCTTGGATTGCTTGATGATTATGAAATCCACGAACAACTTTAACACTCAAAGTATTAATTAGTTAACTTCCGCACGATTATCTTAAATGGACAATCCACATTTTTTTTAGTTCCGATTATATTTTAAGTTCAAAGCTTCTACAGTGACTTATTCTTTGCATGCTATATGTTCTTGGCTCCGTCTGAGGCTAACTCTATTTCAAAATACATCCTTTATCCGTCTTTTTTGGCATAATAACAATCAGTTTCGCACATTAAACCCATTCAATCCAAGCATCCAGGCTGAATGTCACGGATAATAACGATTTAATAATTTGATGTCATCTTGAACGATTGCTCGGACTTAGTGTTAAAATTATATTTATCTTAAATAAATCGCTGCGATCAGCTAATTCTGCGTAAAGGGCGCGTTATGATTGAAATTCCTTCACCAAAAATCGTGGATTAAATGCGACAATAATGTCGATCATTTTGATTAACAACACGTGCGCTCTGGACATATCAGTTCTGATCGTATTCAGTGAACTTCTTTTCAATGAGGTTTGTTGCGGTGGACATCTGGCTTTTTATTACATGTCGATGTTTCTGTAATAGGAAGTACGGATGAAAGTTTGATCGGATGTGAAGGATTAAACGTCTGAAAGTTAATGATAGTTCTGGGGCCTTTGTTCTTAATGTGGGGATTAAGCGGTTTGAACATAGCGGCGATGTGTTTTGAGCATTTAGAAAACAGCCTTTGACAGATGATGATAGTTAAAAAATATTATACTTTGTAAACATATTTACAACTCTTGGATTTGTAAGTGGAGCTTATCATATTTCGGGATTTTAATGGGTTTCGCTGAAAATGGATTTTGATAAGTTACTATTTAATGAATATCACAAATCGTTTCATAAAATCTAATCAGGATTTTGATATCAGGATTATATCTATAAAATAGGACTGATTAAATCAGTTATATATATCAAGTTTTAATATCAGACCATTCTATCAATCATCAGTTTTCAAATAAATTAAGTGTATTTGCAAAAATATGAACTGAATATCTCGTCTTCCTTCTCCAGTTGTAGCTCAGGCAACACCATTCTCATATTTTTCTTATGTTCTACCAGCGGGCCAGGGGAGAAAGGGAGTTGGGTGCGCGAAGATAAAGAAGAAAAAGAAGAAGAAACAAATAGATAAATAGAGTTAAGGAGTAAATTGTATTTTTACTCGTTTGGTATTTTAATGGGGGTGTGTATGAAGAAATAAGGGGTGTAAATAAATTTCTCTCTTAAAACATGCATTTGACATTTCGTTGTGATTTGTAAATAATTTAGTGGGCTTTTCGTTCATCAATTTCATATGGGTCAAAATCAATATTTTAAAACTCAGAGTTAACGAACATAAAAGATAGGAAAATATTATGTTCAAATCACCCAAGTTAAAATGCTCTTTGGGCGAGTCTTCCCCTTGTAAGCAAGGCCTTAGGAGCAATTAAAAAACGGTTTTAAGTTTTGTAAATATTTTTAAATAACTAAGGTTAAAAAAGCTCATTGATTGGAAAGTTGATCAATGAGCTTTTCGATCGAGGTTTAATTCAATTTGATCATTGGTTCAGCCTTTATTCATGAATTGACAATTTCGATTCAATCATCGGTCGAACTTTTATCCTTAAAAGAGGGTAGATTCATTTATTTGTACCCTTAATATCCCTTACTGCATTACATATATATATAAATAATATTTTGAAAAATGTATTAGAACCCTTGCCTCGAAGAATCTTCATTTTGAAAGAAGTATCAGAAAAATTTCACCTCAATGAAATATTTCTCATAGAAGTTGTTCTTCAAAACCTGAATCGAAAATTAAATTAGATCTCTTAGATTGTACTTGTCAAGAAATTCAAGATGAATGAAATGATTTAACTCTCTTTGACCAAATTTATATTAGGGTATCATTGGGAAAATTTTCTTTACCCCTCTTTCATTAAATTAATTAATTAATTACTAATGATTGATTACCATTATTATTTTCATAACGATCCTTTCATTAATGGTAATTAATTATTACCATTATTATTTTCATAAAGAGTCTTTTATTATTATTGTTAATTACTAGATAATTACATTATTATTTTCATAACGATCTAATTGAATTATCATTATTTCCATAACGGTCTAATTCAATTATCATTATTATTTACCCTACTGTATTTTTACAAAAATTTCTGTTATTATCATTTTTGTAACCTTCCTATACAAATTCCTGTCATTATTATTTTCTCTATATACATATACAAATTAAACGATTTACATTCTGCCTCCTTTATAAAGTTGTGCTCTAAACGACTTACTAAGTCTTGAAATAATCGAGGATGCTTTTCTTTCATCTCTTATTAACTCCCAAGTGGCATATCTGGATCTTGATTATGTGAGAGCTTTTGCAAACTGACAACAGCATGTCGTAGAACCTTATTCATCACATCCACAATTTGAATAGACACCTCTTCATAGGTCAAGTCCTCATAAATCTAAATAGGCTCAAACTCCACAACATGAGAAGCATCAACATCTATTTCTCAGTCGAGAAATATAAAACACATTATGAATCTTAAGGTATAGGGGCAAGGCTACTTTATATGGTAAAATTTACCTACACTCTCTAATATTTCAAAGCAGACTATAAATCGAGGACATGGTTTTTTCTCTATTAGATTTTCAAACTTCCAAATATCAATTATCAATAAGCATTTGGGTAACATGATCCTAAATTCAAATAGAATATTGCTTGGGATTATCAACATAACACTTGTGTACTGTTTTCTTCAAATTCTCTTCAAAATTAGGACCTACCTCCTTTCATTAGTCAATTACACAGAGTTCATGTTAATTATTTATTTATTTTCTCAATATAGTCATAACATGGGAGTCATAAACTTCTACATAAACCTTTTGAAGATATATAATCTCATTGCTAACAAAACCTTTAAGAAAGAATTTAACCAAATATGAAACTCAATTGGTGCTGGAAGTCTAAAAAACAAAGATATCTCAAATAGTTATCATTTGAATAGTTGTCAATAAGTTTGAGGTGAACAAAAATAATATAATTGTTAAGAATATCAAATTGAGAAAGTTTTAAGAATAGATAAGTAATGATGGTAGTTTCAAGACTTTAGTAAGTCAAGTTTAGAGGACTAAACTTTTATAAAGGATGGGAGAATGTAACACACAGGAATTTATATAGGTATAAGTTAGAGAAAATAATAATGATAGAATTTGTAGGTATAAGGATTACAGGAAATAATGACGAGGGGAATTTCTGGAAGTATAAATTAAGGAAAATAATAATGACTTATGAAAAAGTATAATGACAAATCATAATAGGTATCAATTAATTTAATAACATGAAGAGGTATAAATTGGAAATAAAATAGGTATAGTGACATGAAAGGAGTATGCAGCAAATCATATGTAGATATCCAATTAATTTAATGACATGAAAGAGGTATAATGACAAAATCATAATGGGTATAAATTAATGAAAGGGGTAAAGGTAACTAGCAATAGATACCTCAAGTATAAATTAGATGAAAAGAAAATCACATTCTATTCTTGCTTTAATTCTCAATGGAGTAGAATTAGAGGACGTCTGACTTTAGGATGCAGGGTTTGAAGAACAAATTTCTCTATGTAAGATATTCCTCATTTTATTTTCTAGATTTCTTTTGATGCAGATTCATTAATCTTAACTCGGTTTAGATACGACCTACTGAAGAAGTGAGATTTAGATTTCTTTCGTTATTAAAAAAAAATAAAAAATAAATAAGAATTGGTGGTATCATATTGAATTACTTTAGTATGAGAATGAAAAAAAGTATTGAAGGATAATTTTTAGAGAAAATAATGATAAACAAATGGATAAATTTAAAATCATTGAGATCTGTATAAATGTTGTATTTGATATTATTTAAAGAAATATGTATTTTGTGATAAATATTTTGTAAGGATTGAGATTTTTATTAGATAAGGAATATGATTAGAATAATTATTTATGATTGAGAAATAAGATGGTCAATAATACTTGTTGTCAGTATAGTATTGTTAGTAAAAATTTGAAGCAGTATTGTGTAATAATATAATTTGTAAAATAGTATTAATATTATTTCTTTCTGAAAAGTAAAAGATTGGTTAGGATTAAGGCATAAAAATAAACCAATTAACTAAATAAGATCAGAAAGGAATATGAGTTTTATAAAATTTGTAAAACTACCTAATTCAAATAGTGTTTGAGGTGAACAAAAATAATAAAATTGTTAAGAATATCAAATTAGGAAAGTTTTAAGAATAAATAAGTAATGATGATAGTCTCTTCCTTATTATTTTAGGAAAAATATTTCAGTGAGGTAAATTCTTGAGTTATATAGCTCTTTTATTTTGGTATCATTCAAAATTAAGAGATTCTGTCACATTTTGAAAAATTATTATTTTATATATGTATGTACGTGTGGGGATATTAATGCGATTTAAAAAAAAAAAGAGGAAAATTGTTTGTTTTACTTCATTTGAGGATGAAAATTGTTTTAAGCTGAATTATATATAATCTTGGTTTGTAAGTTTTATGTTTCATTATTATTTTATATTGATCAAAAAGTAGTTTTATGTTGCAGTTTTGTTTTCTTCTGAAAATGTGGAGAATATGATGTTTTATCATTGAACTTTTGAATAAATGACTGACTCTAGTTAGTTCGTACAATCACTTGGGAATAATAGTTATTTTCTATCTTTGGTCTTTATTGATAGGATATGTAGTTGGCCTTTCGTTTCTTTGTTGGGGAATGTAATTGATTTGAACCCTGACCTACAGGGGTTTGGTTAGAAGTTACTAATACTAGTAGTGTTTCAGTTCGATCTGCACATAAAAGGAACAATTTATATTGTACCCCATTTTGAAAGTCCCACATGCTTGGGCACCATTTGATATTTTGATAATGGAGATAAGCTATATTTGAAATATATTTGATTTTGGATTTGATGAAAGTGTTTGAATTGAGAATTTGATATGAGTTGTTTGGATTGCATTGATATCAAACGGTTAAATGGATAAAGTATTTTGAAGGTTCAAACTTCCAAAGATGGCCTTTATCACTTCTTGTTAGTTGTTTTCACCTAGGATTTCTCCTTGACCAATAATCTAACAAGTTCTAGGATCTTAGTATCCTTGTTTGTGTGAATCACCCAGATGTTTCTAATCCTCTTAGGTTTAAGAATTTTCTTGACCATGTGCATTGTTTTCCCCAAGATTTGTATTGACTCACTTTGTCTATATGCAACTTGACCATGCTTATTTGTTTTTTTCTGTTGTGTGCCTTTCCAGGTGCACGATTTAAACTTTATTCAAACTTAGCGCAACTTCTTATTTCAGAATTCAATAGTTCTGTGCTTGTTTCTCTCTGATGTTGTTCTAGATTTAAATAGTGGTCATTGTGTCACCATACAAATAAAGTTCGGTACATAGATCATTTCTTACAGACAAACAATAGACTAGCACACACAACACAATTCATTTACTCGAATCCAGCCACATCAACAAATCACTTATTCGGCCAATTAGAGTCAAATCAGTATTTCACCAATATAAGTTATGATTGCAAACTTATTAGAAAATAACAACACAATTCATTAATTCAAAGACACATCATGAACATTTTCGTGAACTTCTCGATTTATATTAATATGATGAAGAAATACAATGAAGAAAAGAAAAGATATACTTATGCTTTCTCACTTCTCCCTTTTCTTGTAAAAGTATCTGGGTATTATGTTGGGAGGATCAAAGTCAAAGGTTGCTAAGCATGGGGAAAATTAGGAGAAGGTCATATCTGGTCTTTTCTGTTCGGAGGGTGTAGGTTCTACATTGTCAGTGGAGATCAAATCATTTGTTAAATCCACAAGTACAGTCAGTGTCTTGTTTGAAGCCCATAGTTCCAGCCTTTGTTTTCGGCTCGAAATACAACCGGGCGTGTCGATAAATTTTTGTTTACCAAATCTAAACTCTCATGCAAGATTACTGTATAAACTTATCATTATCTTGAAACTCACATCTCTCATCAACTAACTCAGATTTTCAAACTCCTTAAATTGCTCCTTATACAGTGCCGAGCGATCTTTTTAGCATTCTACCCTCCATCTGACCTACTTCTTGGAGATAGTAGCCTTCTTATCTTATTTGAGTTGTTGTAAGGCTTTAAGCTGGCTTTCCTCTTTCTCATTCCTTTCTCTTATATTCATCTCTTCTCTCCATTCTTCCTCTCTCTCTATCTTGAAGTCTGCCTCAAATAATTGTTCCTTCCTTTTGAATTAAACAAAAATTTGCTCGATATCTTGCTCTCATGCTCCTTTTCCCATGTCCATCTTCGTATTAATCTTAGCATTTCCATGACAGTGTTTCCTTCTCTGCCAGACTCTCTCTTGGCTTAGGAAATTCTACGTCATATAGTGAATGACATGAAATATCTGAAGCCCTGTATTATTTGGAGGATTTGGTTAGGTGATTTCATATCTGTGATCATTATCCTCGAGACTCTGCTTTTCCACTTCCCACCATCCTTTCTTTTATTTACAGGCCTTGTCACGATGGGGTGAGAAATGCCGGGATAGGTTTGTTACCCAAACCCGATCTCTGGCGGTATAATCCGCTAGGTGGTGGTGGGGATTGATCCTCTGTTGCCAGCAATGATCTCGTTGAAACCCCTCAATTAGACCTCCAATATTCATTTTATAGCCCTTGAAGGGCATATAGAATGATTGCTTCCTACTCTCTCACTATCCAGAGATGTTTAGTTGGGAGGATTGAAGAAGAGAAGTAGGAGCCAAAGCTTCTTGGTGAAGCCTCTATTTAATGTGTGTGTGGGTTTATTCTTTGGGGCTTCCACTTCCTTGCCACGATCGAGTGTGTCTTCTGCCAATTGATTTAACTGAGTTTCTTAGGGAGTGGGCGTGCTTGAGTTCTTGGCTTGAGCATCTCATTGTTCTTTTTATCTCAAAGGAATTTTGGACTCCTCATACCTTTAACGTCTTCTTTAAATCCCCACCATATTTACGTAGAATTCCTTGGCTAGAGAGAATCAGTGTTTGTGTGTAAGCCCTTGACCTCTCTTTCTACAATCCACCAGGAAAAGAATTAGCTGACCTCTTCCATGGAAATAAACTATTTGTAATGACATACTATCACATATATCTTAAACTTCTTTGAGACAAGATCTTATATTCTTGATCTCTTTTATCAAACGTTAGACCTTGTCTTTTTCTGCCTTTCTTCCTCAGCCCGGTTCTTCCATTTAAGTGGGTTTACATTTATGCATTTATAAAATTCGGAATGTAGGGTTCTGAATCAGACCTCTCCTCATTGCGATGTTGCTGTGGGTTGTCTGGAGGAAATTCATTATGTTCTTAAAGTGGAGCAGGAGTTTGGTTCTCATATGAATTGTGATGAATGACCTCCCAGTTTTCTTGGTTTTGGTAGTTAAAGAGAAAAAGAGTGGAAAGTTGGGTAAATCTGTGATTGAGTCGGTTGAAATTTAACATTGATTGATCTTTATGTGATGAACTCAAGATATCAATTTTCTTATGGAATGTCGTGTGACATTCATTGCTAGTTACAACACTCGTTATTTACATAATTATTATTAAAGTGGCAGTACAATCAGAAGGTTCAAACACTGTTATTCCATTTTAGAAAGATTACAGTGCATTCCTTAAGTTTATTAAGGCTTGATACATGATTATGACTAAACAGTTAGTTCTGATATTTCTTCTTCTTGGTTTTCCTTCCCGGGCATTTCAGTTTCTATAATGTCTGCGACATTGGAAGCACTTGAGACTTTAGAACTCACATGCTGTTTGCACGAAACATGGTCACAGCTATAATTGAATAATAATTGTTTAAAGGCTTGAGTGAGTTTTTGTTAATAAGGCATGTCTGCATTTGAAATTTTTAAGTGTTCAGTTGATTCAGTCTTAAAAATTTGAATAATTAGACCAGAAAATTCAACATTGCCAATAGTAACATTAAACAAATAATAGTAAATAGCTCATGAGCATCGGATTCAATATTGGATGACAAAATAAAGCTCCCCAGGCAGTCATTGACTATACAAACCAAATTAATATTTATCGGAGAATGGTACTTCCCTAACATTGAGTTCTTCTATATTTATATGAGATCTTGCAGATCATTCATTTTCTAAAAACCATTTACACAAATTTAACGACATAAACTTAGTCAAAGGTTTGACTGAGGTCAAAAAGACAATTAGCTATTTGAATATTATAAACAGTAGAGATCATTTAAAATGAAAAATAAAATTCAAATGTTAAAAATAGAATTGAAAGCTCATTGGGTTTTCGGTATTGCTCAATTTTTAAATCTTAGTGGACCCATTTTCTTGAATTCTTGTTCAATGATTTTTTATTCCCATCATAACTAGGAATCAATCATTTTCTTTCAAGATATTGCTTTAATCGTTGACCATTTGCTAAACTCTTCTCCATTCTTGGTTTCAATGTCACTTAGATTATGCCGACACCTTGTGTAAGAACACTCCATTTGATTTAGGTTCACTGAAATGTAGTGCGAGTTAATAACAGGACGATCCTCACACTTGAATTCCCCTTCTATAGGAAATGCGTTATGCATTTCTATCTTATCATGTGAACACAAATTATCATAAACTGTTTCTCTTTCTTCAATTCATTGTTTTGGAATGATTTTCTTCCTTAAGTAACTTTGGACTCAAGATTCAATGATGTGCCATATTGATTCAAAGAGGTGGTGACAAGGTTTCAAAAACAAGTCTGTATGGACAATTAATGAAGGTTTATATCGATTCTGTAAGCCCAGTGCATCATCAAGTATTAAGACTAATCTTTACCAAGACTCTGATCTTTTAATTCTATCCTGTTGAGAGAAATTTAACACTTTGTTTGTTTGGGTGATAAACCAGCTCATTATAATGTTTTATTATATAACATAGTTTCTCATTACTTTGTTACCAAATATTCTCATTCTAATATGATCTGAGGTGTCTAGTAACCAAATATTTCTTTAAGAATCTCTATTCTAGTGCATCATTCTTAACACCAGCTATTTATTTACCATTGAATATAATAATCCCAGCCGAGAGTATGTATATAGTTCCAAAGAAGATGGAAAGAGTGGCGAGTCTATTCCCATACATCAAATAATTACTTGCCACTAAGGATACCAACTGAAGACATTTCATTTTTAACGATATTTCCATTCTTTGTGTGATCATAAAGTTCACCATTCAAAGCAATCCTTGAAAATGGTGTAGTAAAAACTTGGTTGAGGAGAGATTTTGTGGGTTGTTTTTGTCTCTATGATGTCCTCCATAAGGTGATCGTAGCGTTCTTGTAAATTACCATGTTCACTTTGCATTATACCTTGGGTGATCATATGGTTTACTCTTTTGAATAATAGTGGAGTCATCCATATGTATTTATTCATCAATCCATCAATTTCTTCCTTTGGTGGTAGTGGGTCATTGGCATCTTTCATAAGCTAGAAAGTTCTGTCCCGATACCAGGTATTGAGACCAGCAGTTAAAAATAACACTCATCACGGAAGAATTTTAGCTGTTTCTTTTCTTCTTCTTGCCATTATTCACTCTTCTAGATGGCGTCACTATCACAGGCAATGCAGCCTTTCTTATCCTTGATCTCGAGGATCAAATTCTATGTAACAAAACCCATCGATAAAGTCTTGACAGCTTCTTTGCTTGGCCATCAAATATTTGATTTAACATATCAATATGAATGTGACGTGGGGCCCCAATATATGGCTGAACTTTTCACAGCTTACCATAGTAACATCTCTTTTGATGAGTGAGTAATTCTCTTGACTTCATTGAATGTTTTCTTAGAATAGTATATGGCCTTAAACACTTTATAAATCTTTGTCAACATAAGCTCCCCATTGCATAGTCATGCATCGCATAATCTCAAATTCTTGTTCTGATCTGGTTTAGCCATGATAGGAGCTTCCTTCATCTGGATTTTATCTCCTCCGATAAGATTTTCGCGAGGACTCATCGAGAACAAGCTTGGCATCCTTCTCCGATAATCACATAATGGTCTTTTCATGAAGTCTCTAGTCAAATCTTCTATAAAGCTGACATGTCCCAAAAGCTTCTTATTCTTTATTGTTGGTGGCATAGAGTCTTTATAATGAAACCTTTGCAGTCCACTTCAGCCTGGCACGAAATTCTATGTGAAGTACATTACTTTTGTTACGTGAAATAAGCGTTTTCCCAATTCAATAGGTTCTTTTCTTAGCATCGTAAATCTTGTCCCCAAGTTACATGAAACAATGTTTCACTTGGATCCACCAGCGTAAAAGTCATCCATGAATATCTCCATAACCTCTCTTGCTAAAATTAGAACATGGAACGTCATGCATCTTTGGAAAGTGAGGCGGTATATGGCTTGACATTTCTTCTAAAAACAAAGTACCATAAGGGCATGTAAAGTAGTTTTTCTCTAGTCCTCTGGTGCGAAATAGCAATTTAGTTGTATCTTTGATCTCATGAAAACATAAATGAGGATGTCCTTCTAACACATTTAACTGTCGATCAATGAAAACACGAGGAAAATAGTCTTTCAGTGATATTCAATTACGTAATCTATACACACCCTCCATCTTTGTCCACGATTCTTGTAGGAATCGGTTCATTCCTTTCATTTATGATCACGGTGAATCCACCCTTCTTGGAACCACATGGTAGATACTGGGAGGCTTATCTAATATTGCATAAATAAATCCTACATTTAGCCATTTCATTACTTTGCTTTTCTTGTATCTGTAGAGTTCTTGACCTCCTTTGGTGTTCAAGCGATGTTTTGCATCATCAACATTAATAAAGGTGCAGTGTGACCAGGCCCGATACCCTTTGAATCTTCAATTGACAGGCAATAGCACATTTGTATTTCTTTAGAATTTGCAACAACATGAATTCATACGTTTTAATTGATTGGTGATATGATTATTGGTTTCCCCCTTTACGGGTTCTAAGAAAACTCTTTGATGTGAGCAATTCTTCAAAAATAACATACTGCACTAGTCTCTTGTTTGTAACTTTCTTTCAGCTGCTTGAATTTTGATTGTTTCATTTCAAACTGAGGTGTTTCTATTTTCCTGGCGGAATGCGGTGGTTCATAAATACAACACCCTCGATATCTTGGAAATTAATCTCATTTTCATTGATAGAATGTTGAAGTTTACAATCAAGATCAAGTCAAGCGATGGGACCTCTTTGTTATCTACGGCGTTACAATTTTACGTATCAACATCGAGTGTGTTCAGCTTTTGTCAAGGTTTAAATGCCTTTGCTTCATTCCCCACCCTGGTCCAGCTCACCCTTTCACATCAATCACGGCGAGGCTCTATGCCATTCAAGAAGGAGTCTTCCTAACAATAGGGATACAGTTTGTCTTCCATTTTCATAACCGAGTCAGGGAGAATAAATTTTCTACCTTGTGAAACACCTTCTGGTTGAGCCATGGATCATCAAGCCATTTTTAGTATAATTGTTGTTGGGTAAAACACTGACAATCTCACCAGCACCTTGTTAGGGCATCAAGTTGATGTTAGCTCTGAGTCACATAAGGCCTTCTTAAACTCATATTTCTTATTGGGCGGGGAATGGTGGCTTCTGGGTCCTTTATTTTTCTTTGATAACTTCTCTAAATAAGCACCTTGCAAGTAGCAGTTAAATTCACTATTCGCCCCATCAATCCTCTTCTTCTTGCTTAGTATCTCAGCCTTCATAAATTTTGCATAATTTGGCATTTGATTGATTGCCTGCAAAGGAATACTAATTTTCATCTGTAAAAATTTCGAAATTGAAAATTGTTCTTCCTTCTTTGCTTTACGATCCTTTGTAGAATGGGGCGCAAGGGTGCAAGCCACCACCTCATGCAGCCTGCTCAACGAGCTCTTCTTAGAAATTTCACTTTCGATTTACACCACTTCTCTGTTTCTATAGTCCTCTTGCCCATGCTCTTTCCATTCTCTCCTCGATTGCTTTTTATTACTTTTTATTAGTCTTCTCTTTACCGTTACACATTATACTCTTGTCCATCTCTGCCACTCCTCATTGGGTACCATATAATCCTTTGAGTTTAAAGTGTCAGCGGGGAATGCATTTTTGTTTTGGTTCTGCAAGTTCAAGGTCCATTTGCCAACTTTGTGTTTCCGAGTTCTTGACGTTGGTGTTTGATTGAAACATTTTGGGTTAGTTTAGGCTTCCAGCTTCGATTCTATTCATGGGTGTGGAAGCGACTTTTTTGTTATCCCCATGGTGCAGAAGCATCTACTCCTCAAATGGTAGGTCCTCTTCGGCCTTGATATTCATTTCTTTGATCTTCTTGTTGTTCTTCTTTGTTGGAACCTTGGTGGATGATACCACGCCTTCCGGAAGTCACCTTTGTCTTTGACCTTGTGATGCTCCTCCACCATGTAAAGAAGTTCATGGTTTCCTTAGTGTTGGATTATGTGTGTGAGGAAAGTTGGGGTTTGGCTTAAAATGATAGCTTCTCTGTTCATTCAGGTAATTGGCCTCCTCGGCGCATAGGATCTTCTTCGGTAGGTCCTCGACACTTAACTGCTTATCCCGTCTCTTTCCAGCAACCAATTTGTGAGCGAGTCATATTTATCTTGTTTATCCATCCTGTGCATTATAACATCCAGTTTTGCTTCCATGGTAGTCATTTTGTTTAGCTCAATGATCCCACTCCCTCTTGTTCTGCTATTGCTTCCTGAAAATCAAAAGGGAGCTTTCATGTTGCATTTAGCTAAGTCTGCTATCAAGTCCCTTGCCTCCTCTGCACTTTTCCTCTTGAATGCCCCACAGCAAGAAGCATCTATGATACCCTTAGAAGTATCATTCAGAGAATGATAGACAATATCCATTTGTGTCTTCATATCTATGGCATGCATAGGAAATCTCTTCACCACCCTTTTGTACCTTTCCCATGTAGTATACAAGCTTTCATCCTCCCCTTGTTGGAACACTATGATTTCCCTTCTTCTTTCGGGTTGAGGATGGGGAAAAATACGCCTAGGAATCTTACTCGCTCTTCCATGTATCAATACGATGCATATGGTGTGATTTATCTTAAGCTAATTTACCAATATCTTCTTAAGGAAAAGGGGAAGAGGTGTAAACTTTTAACCACCTACGGTCTCCACCATTCGGCTTAATGTATTTTCCATCCTTAGATACGCAAGATGCTCATTAGGGTCTTGAGTGGGATGTGATAAATTGATTCTACTGAACCATGGTGATCAAAACACTGGTTTTAGCTCAAAGTTATTGGCCTCTATAGCGGTATGCGATTACTTGAGATAATGCCTTGGATAATGACCTCGAGAAATATTCATTGTATATTAGAATTGGAGGCCTTCCTGGCATTTGTTTTCTTATTGATGAGTGCAAA